>CAKNYM010047065.1:28366-45267 GCA_932195095.1 Andricus curvator | reverse complement strand
CAATTTTATTAAAAATTAATCCTTTTTGGTTGAAAATTTATCTTTTTGAGTTGAAAATTCAACTACTTTTTTGAAAATTCATTTGTTTTGTTAAAAATTTGTCTTTTTGGGTATAAAATTAAACTTCTCGGTAGAAAATTGAGCTATTTGGCCAAAAATTCATCGAAAATTCATCTTTTTTTTTTTTTTGAAAATTCATAATTTTTATTGTTTTTATTGGAATAATCTTAGGTAATCCAGAGTCGTCCGAAATTTAACTCTTCGACAAATTCTTACTTAAAATTCTATAAACTGGGAGAGCCTTCTTACCATAAATAAATAAAACAAGCTTGAAAATTTAAATTTTCTTGAATTCTGATTTCAGAAATCTGAATTCTAAAGTCACTGATCGGGCTGTTCGTCGACCTGAAGGAAAATCGCGATATGTGAATAGTTCTTGGATGATTCTTCAGAAGTAACGGTTTCACCTTGTTATAATTCAAAGTGCGATATAAACAATGACGCACCATTGGAATTTTGTTGCGTCGCAAACGGCACCGAAGTTCCCATGCGAAGTAGTCAGAAAAAGTTCCCTCTGTATGATTTTTTTTTAATTAAAAAAAAAAAAATTCCCTGACTTTTCCTAACTTTTAACCGACCAATTTTTCATTTTCCCTGACCCACCAAAAAAATATTTTGATTTTCCATCAAAAACTGTTTTATTGCACCAAATATACGAATTTTCAATCCAATAGTTGAATTTTTGATCAAAAAAGATAAATTTTCAACAAAAAATGGAATCGTTACACATTTTTGGCAAAAAAATTAATTTTCGGCCAAAAAATACGAATTATCCACAAAATAGTTCAATTTTCTTACATACATTGATTTTTAACAAAAATGATGAATCTTCAACCAAAGAAATGGAAAATAGAAAAGTTGAATTTTAGGTAAAAAATTAATTTTCAACCAAATAAAATAAATTTTGATGAAAATGAACTTTCACCTATGAAGATTAAATTTTAAACCAAATAGTTGCATTTTCAACAAAATACATACACTTTCAATTACATAAGATTAATTGTCAACCAAAAAATATGATTTGTCAACTGAAAAGTTAAATTTTTAATTAAAAAAGTTGAATTTTTAATTAAAAAAGATGAATTTTCAACAAAAAATGGAATATTTACACAACAAATTTGCAGTAAAATAATCAATTTTCGACTGAAAAAAAAATAATTTTTCACAAAATAGTTATATTTTCAACTAAAAACTGGAATAGTTACACAACAAATTTACAGTAAAATAATTAATTTTCAAATAGTTGAATTTGCAACGCAAAGGATTATTTTTCAACCACAAAAGACAAATTTTTAACGTAAGATAAATTTTTAACCAAAAAAGACGATTTTTTAGCAAATAGTTGAATTTTTAATTAAAAAAGATAAATTTTCAACAAAAAATAGAACCGTTACACATTTTAAGTCAACAAATTAATTTTCGTCTAAAAAATATGAATTTTCCACAAAATAGTTAATCTTTGAAACGAAAAAATAAATTCTTAACTAAAATGATGAATCTTTGAACAAAAAAATTAATTAATAACCAAATAGTATTTTACCAAAAAAGACAAATTTCTAACAAAATACATCAATTTTTAACTAAAATGACGAATCTTTAACGAAAGAAATGAATTTTTAAGAAAAAATAGAACAGTTAAATTTTCAATAAAAAAATATATTTCAACCAAATAAAATAAATTTTCAATTAAATAGTTAAATTTTTAATCAAAACGATGAAACTTCAACTATAAAGATTAAATTTCAAACCAAATAGTTGAATCTTCAACGCAAAGGATTATTTTTCTACCACAAAAGACAAATTTTCAACGTAAGATAAATTTTCAAAAAAAAGACGATTTTTCAACCAAATAGTTGAATTTTTTATTAAAAAAGATAATTTTTCAACAAAAAATTGAATAGTTACACATTTTCAGTCAAAAAATTAATTTTCGACCAAAAAATACGAATTTTCCACAAAATAGTTAATTTTTTTTAAATAAAAAAAAGTAATTAACAACCAAATAGTTGAACTATTTGATTTTTGACATTTATTTTCAACAAAAATGATGAATCTTCAACCAAAAAAATGAAAAATAGAAAAGTTAAATTTTCAACTAAATAAAATAAATTTTCAATGAAATTGTTAAATTTTTAACCAAAAATATGAACGTTCAACTATGAATTTTCGGCTAAAAAATACAAATTTTCCACAAAATAGTTCAATTTTCAACCAAAAAATGAATTTTTAAATAAAAGGATGAATCTTCAACCAAAAAAATTAATTACTAACCAATTAGTTGAACATTCTATCAAGAAATGAATTTTCTACCAAAAAAGACAAATTTTTAACAAAAGACATTAATTTTTAACAGAAATGATGAATCTTTAACCAAAGAAATGGATTTTTAACAAAAAATAGAACAGTTAAATTTTCAGTAAAAAAATTAATTTTCAACCAAATAAAATAAAATTTCAATGAAATAGTTAAATTTTTAATCAAACAGATAAAATTCAACAATGAAGATTGAATTTCAAACCAAATAGTTGAATTTTCAAGGCAAAGGATTATTTTTCTACCACAAAAGACAAATTTTCAACGTAAGATAAATTTCCAACCAAAAAAGATGATTTTGCAACTAAATAGTTGAATTTTTAATTAAAAAATATAAATTTTCAACAAAAAGGGATAATTTTTCTTCAATTAAAAATAGTAATTACCAACCAAATAGTTGAACTATTTGATTTTTGACATTGATTTTTAAAAAAATGATGAATCTTCAACCAAAGAAATGAAAAATATAAAAGTTAAATTTTAGGTAAAAAAATAAATTTTAAACTAAATAAAATACGATTTGTCAACTAAAAAATTGTATTTTTAATTAAGAAAGAAAAATTTTCACCAAAAAATGGAATAGTTACACAACAAATTTGCAGTAAAAAAATTAATTTTCGGCTAAAAACTACGAATTTTCCATAAAATAGTCAAATTTTCAAACGAAAAATGAATTTTTAAATAAAAGGATGAATCTTCAACCAAAAAAATTAATTACTATCCAATTAGTCGAACTTTCCACCCAAGAGATGAATTTCCTTATCTAAAAAGGACATGCATTTCGCCTAACTTCAAATGTGTCACCTTGAAGCAAACTTCACGCGTAACCCGCTAACCTTATTGGTCAATTTATTTGGCGCCAAGTTTCCCTGAACTCTATTGGTCAAACATTCAAATGTGCGGATTCATTTCTATCGATATTTACTGTCGGTCGGTCCACACTCTATGGTTGTCCCATTTCTATCTATATTTACTTTCGGTCGGTCCACACTCAATGGTTGTCCCTCCTTCCTCCCACCTTTCACTATCATTCTTTTCTATCGTATGCGAAGCAGTGCCCCAACGCAGGCACCTTGCACTACTGCGCATGCGATGCATAAGGCGCTTCATTGGTTGCCGTTCGTGCGCTTATTTGAAACGTTGAAAAATACAATTTTTTTATTTATTATTTATAATCAAAACTATTCATATTTCAACATGTTCAAGTGGTACGTGGATGGTTTCTAAAATTTCCTGAGGATTAGGTTAAAAAATAAAATCAGACTTCAGTAAATAAACATGATATTTTTTATTCACTGAATATTCATTTTATTCTTAAACCATCCACGTACCACTTGAACATGTTAAAATATAATTCTTTTTAATTATTAATAATAAATAAAAAAAAAATTATTTTTTAACGTTTCAAATAAGCGCGCGAAAGGCAGTATCCGACATGAATGGGATAGATGTTTTAGAAGATGAGGTGATGTCATGCGAAGATAAGAAAAAATCGATTCACAACGTCATGTTGATCAAAACCAAACGTCCGAACAGCACTGAGGAGGAGCCTAATGCCAAACGCATGAATATGGACGATGCGGTCTGTGATAATTTAGAAGAACATTCTTTGTCCAAATAAGTGTATTTGAATATCATCTTTTCTTTTTGAAAAGCTATTCAATCAAATAATAAAAAGTTATTTTTTTATCGATGTTATTAATAATTTCAACAGCTTATGAAAAATAAAAAAATTTATCCATAAATATACTCTTAATTTAAAAACAGTTTAATGTAACAAAAATAAATTAAGTTTCAACCAAAGAGTATAATTGTTAACTAAATAAATCAATTTTCAACAAAAATTTTAATTTACAATTTAAAAAATTAATTAAAATATAAACACAAAAACGTATATTGAACAAATAAAATTAATCTTTAACAATTTTTCAATTCAATTTTTACGAAGATACTTTCATTTCAACCAAGAAATATTAACTATCAACGAAAAATGTAATAGTTAATATTTAAGCAAGAATAGATTTTGTTTATAAATCAAAAACAGTTTAACATAACCAAAAAAGATTGACTTTAAAAAAAATGAATTCTCAAACAAAGAAAATTTTCCACAAATTAAGGAACAAAAATTTCTAACAAATTATTGAATTTTCTAAAAAAAAGTGTAAATTAAATAAAAAAAGACAAATTTTAAACTGAACAGTTAAATTTAAAAAGAAACAGGATGATTTTCTTAACAACATTTTTGGCAGCATTTTCAGCAGTTTGAAATGTTATTTGAAAATTCATGCCCGGAAGTTTGACCGTATCCCTGGTGGACCGGCTGAACGCAAGCGCTACAAACAAAATAAATATCTACATTGCGGATTCATTTCTATCGATATTTACTGTCAGTCGGTCCACATTCTATGGTTGTCCCAAATTTAATTTTCTAACAAAAAAAATTCATACCGAAAGAGATGGAATTTTAAAACCAAAAATACGAATCTTAGAAAATTAAAGATATTGCAGTCAATAAACAAGAAAAATGCAGCCAATTCATTTCAAGTTCTACAAAACAGTTGCATTTTTCATAAAAATAATTTAATTTGAAATTAAATAAGATACATTATCAGCAAAAAATTTAATACTTGCTATTTCAACAAAAAAACATTTTCAATTTTAAATCAAAAACAATTAGATTTAAGAAAAAGAGAAAATATTCATAAAAAATATATGTATTTAAAAAAAAATTAATTAAATTTTCTACAAAAATATTTCCATCTTCAAAAAAAAAAACATTTAACACAAAATATGCATTTAAAATTTTTTATTTTTAAAAACATATTTAGTTAAAATATTGTTACAAAAAAATATACATTGTACTATTTAAGTCATTACATTTTCAAATATAAAAATAAAATCATGGTGAAAAGTAATTTTTTTTAAACTTATTGAAGAAATCTACTTTTCCTAAATGCAATCTTATTATTCTTTGCCCCTTACCGTGCAGACATATTTTAAGCTGACGTTACAAATTCAAATGCCCAGTATTAAAGCGTTTATTTTCGGCACATACAAATTCATATTCAAACAATTTCAGAAAAAAAATATCACATACTTTATTATAACTCACAAGTAATTTATATTTACGCATTTTGATCCATATAATATCGAGAAGATATTATAAAATATTTAAAAAATTAAAATTTTTTTTTTTTTTAAATCTATATTAAGAACCACAAAATATTTAAGCAGAAATAATTTAAAACGTTACATTTTTAGTAACAATATTGCGCTAATATGAAATTTATTGGAGCTTCCCAAGTAAAGCTATAATAGCCAGGACAGAAAGATTGCGGCGCGCTGGTATTTCTATTACAAAATTTCTTATAACCTCAAAATAAAATAATATTTGTTCATTTGTAGTCATATACAAGTTAAGTCTGAATTATTTTAGACATTAATTTTTTATAAAAATAAAATGCGCAAATATGAATTATTTTTTATTTACACAAGCTTACACAGCTCTTTATTTTCATCCGATTTACAATTTTTTTTTTAAATTACACTTCAATAAATTCTTAAGATACATGTGGAATACGATTATTCTATTTGCCTTTATTAAAATTTGTTTATTTAACGCAAAGTGTGATAAAAAGGAAAATTTTACATTTTTTTTTATTCATTAACGATTTATGAAATGTAACACAACATATTAAATACATGCAGGAAAAACAAATAAGCAACAAAGTTCTTTGCGGAACGGAAATATTTAGTTTGAAAGAAAGTTAATATATTTCTTTTAATAGCGCAATATGTCATGGTAAACATATATGAAATAGATATAATTATTATTTTTATAAACAATGTTCAAACAAAAAAAATTAATGCATTCGCAGTTTCATGCACAATTCAACACTTTTTAAATTTAATTCCTTCATATGCTGATAGAAGTTGCCAATTCCTATAATTAGTTGTGAAAATATCATAGGAATTATTTTCATAAACAAAATGGATAAACAAAAGCAACATTTTGTCATTTTCGCGCAAAATCTTTGCTTTATTCACACGAGTTTGCCTTTAAAAGAATAAACGGAAAGGACAAACTAAAGGACATTTCTGAATATTAAAAATTGACATTGTTTCTTTTTTTACGCGAGTCTGTCTGTAAATGCGTTAACGAAGAGGTCGAAAGACAGGCAATTGATAAATATTAACAATTTTCATTTTCATAAAAAAATGGATGACCAGAGTACAAATTTTGGCATTTGCGAGATAAATATTTTTCTTTTTTTAAGAAATTCAACAACCAAATAGACATGGGATATCTAAGTGCAAAATATTTACATTAATAAAAGTTTATATTGCTATAAAAAAAAATATAAAACAGAACATTTTTATGTTTGCATTTTAAATCATTTACTTTTATAAACAATGATAATGAAATAAACGCATTTTTAATATTGAATGAACAATTTATAGTTAAAAAGTTTACTTTTTTTACATTATTCTATTTAAAATGACTTAATAAACTAGGTTATACACGAATATTTAAATTAAATTGAAATTATCTATTTACATAGACAAGTTTAATGAAGAAAAATCATTTTTCAAAGTGTCCAGAAAATATTGTTCCAAAAAGTCTACAAAATATTATAAATTATATACAATATTTATTCAATTTCAGCATTTCGTATTCAATCAGTGTATCGGAAATTACTGCTATACGCTTTATACTTAAATGTTAATGCAATAATATAAAAAAAAATTATTTATTACACTTTTTTATGAAAGTAAAGATTTTTAATTACAAACTTATACATTTCCTATTTTATATAAAATGTGTTCAAAAATAACCGTAACTGTTGTTAATTAAAAATGTTCTGTACTGAAACATATCAGATAAGGGATTTTGAAGATGACATGTGTGAAAAAATATTCCTGCGCGAAAAGAAAAAAATTTTGTAAAAAATTTTTTCAATTCTAATTTGAAATAAAAATTGTAAATCATATAAAAAATTAATAATGTACACTTTTTTAAATAATAAATTCATTTTTCGGAACACTGTGCGGCGTTATCTTTAGATTAATTTTTAATTTGTAAATTATATGTTAAATGTACAAAATGAGATATTTAACTTATTCAATTTCGATAGATTATTCAACTATTTAATAAAAAAATATAAAGATACCCCTAATAAAGTTAAATATGAAATTAAATGTGCTTAAATATTACATTATTCTTAGGATCAATTTACAATTAGGTTTTACTGATTCACTTCATAGTACATTTAATGCTTTTATAATAAATAATTTTTTTTCAGGTAAAGAAAAACCTGTTTTTACAACATAAACAGATATCATTACAACAGAAATTTGGATTAAACAGCAAGGTCAGCAATTCATAATTTAAAATTAAACAAAGAAATATAATTTCATGTCATTTTGAAAATAATAAAATTGATAATTTTGTGTAACAAATATTGAATTCATTTTATTTTCATAAAATATATCATTTACTTACAGTCAATCAAATTAATTTCATATTTACCATTCTTTAAATTATAATTTAAATAGAAGCATAAAAAGGTAATACTCATTTTTATATACAAAAATATAAGGTAATACAAACACAGATATTTTTACCAGATACCATTCATTCACTAGATACCATGCATCAAGATACCAAAACTATTATATAAGATACCATAACGATAACATAAGATAACAAAACGAGAATACAAAATACCTGCATACAACAATAAATATAGTAATATATCTACATATTAATAACAAAATAAATAAAGTAATACTTTCATTAACACGTACGAATTGCATTTTTGTACTTAATTTTTTGATACAAAAATGCCAAAAAGAAAAATCGAACGTACTCAAGCTGAAGAAGAACAAATTCAGCTTTTAAAACGACAAAGAAATGCTGCTAAACAACACGCTCATCGTCAAAAAATACGTGCAAAGCGTGATGAGCAAGATATCATTAACATTGCAAAAATACGAAATGATGATATTAGTACACAGGAAACTCATAATGTAACTTCCAAAATTACATTATCGTCATTAAATACAAAAACTAAGACGCCCGCAGTATTGAAAACTAATATAGTACCAAATAATGATGATAAAATGGCAGAAGATTCATAAATTTATATAGCTCCTCAAGTTGAACAGACTGTCACAGAAGAAGAGGCATTAAGACAAATCCGAGAAAAAAAACGCTACTAAACAAAGATTATGTCGTCTTCGTAGAAAAATGCGTAATAGTGACAGTCTAAATGATATCCCGGAAACTGTGGTGAGAATAAATAAGACAGAGATAGTTCAGACTTTACAAAATGAAACAAATAGCGCATCGCATACGAATGAAAATGTTTATACGAACAATATCGCTTTTTCTCATATAGAAAATACGTCTGACAATAGTCAAAGTGCATATATGATTGAACACTACTGTGGTAGAATGAATATTTTATGTACACATTGCAACGCGAAACACTTTCAAGGTGAAAAAGTGGCAAATAAGAAAAATTCTTTCAATGATTGTTGCAGTCATGGCGAAGTCATTCTTCAACCATTACCTAATCCACCACGAATTATAAAGAGTTTATTTGATGGTACACGCGAACAATCAAATCATTTTCACGAACGTATACGGTGCTATAACAATGCATTTGCCTTTGCGTCTTTTAATGCTAATTTAGTGAAACTCAATAACAGACGTCCTGGACCATTTTGCTTCAAAATACATGGCCAGGTTTATTATCAAATTAATACATCTTTGTATCCCGATGCAAATGAAAGTCCTTCCTATGGTCAACTATTTATCGTAGATCAAAATGAAGCTACGAATATTCGATGCAATCAAATTTCCACGTTGAATAGGGAAATTGTTGATGCAATTGAGACTGCCCTTCGCAGCTGCAATATATTTGCGCAATCGTACCGTATGATGCATGAAGAAATAGAACAAACACTGGTGAACAATAATATACAAACTGAACCTGAAATGTAACTATTATTTTCAATAAAACCTGGAATGGATAGTAGACGTTACAATTTACAAAAAATTAATGAAGTAGCCGCAATTTTTACCACAACTGCTGACGGTGATATTCCAGAATCTTACGTAACCATACATAATAAAGATAAAAAAGAGCTTGAATATGTTAGCTCCGTGGACCCTAACGTTGAACCTTGGATTTACCCGTTATTTTATCCACATGGTACAAGAGGTTGGCATAAAAATATTCTGTGTGTGAACAGAGATAAACGTGTATCACGAGCTGCCATACACCAAATACAGAATGGCAACTCGAGATGATAATGTATTTTTATTGGGAGGACGATTATTCCAGCAATGGATTGTTGATAGCTATGTAAAAATTGAAAAAGATCGGATGCATTTTTGTAGAATGAATCAAAAACAAATTCGTGCTGATACTTATCAAGGATTAATCGATCATTTACAAAGAACAGCAGATGATATAAACAGTAATGTTGGGAAAATGGTCATCCTACCATCATCGTTCACAGGATCACCACGTAATATGTTGCAGCATTATCAAGACGCAATGGCAATTGTAAGAAGATTTGGCAAGCCAGATCTATTCATAACTATGACATGCAATCCAAATTGGCGTGCAATAAAAGAGAATTTATTGCACGATCAAACAGCATCAGACAGACCCGACATTGTATCGCGCGTTTTTAAAATAAAAAAAGATGAACTAATTAATATTATTGTGAAGAAGTTATTCGGCGAAGTACTTGCATACGTATATGTTGTTGAATATCAAAAGAGGATTACCTCATCTTCATCTACTACTTACGTTGAAACAAAATAATAAAATAACTACTCCTGATATCGTTGATAAATATATTTCAGCTGAAATTCCAAATCCAAACGAAAATGGCACACTTCATAATATCGTCATGAAAAACATGATCCATGGTCCATGTGGAGATTGGTGCAAAGATGAAAAAGGTAAATGTTCTAAAAACTTTCCAAAAAAATTCCAGCCAGAGACAACCATGGACGAAAATGGGTACCCAACTTACTGTCGAAATAACACTGGTGTTTATAATCGGCCTAATGGAGGAACAACTGACAATCAATATGTTGTTCCATATAATGCCAAATTATTACAATTATTTAATTGTCATATCAATGTGGAAGCAGTGTCCAGCATTAAGTCTGTAAAATATTTGTATAAGTATATTTATAAAGGACATGACGCTGCTGCTGTAGTGGTCACAGAAAATAATGAAAATTTCATTCATCATGACGAAATTCACAATTTTATTGAAACTAGGTATGTCAGCCCGGTTGAAGCAGCCGATAGAATATTTGGAAGATCACTGCAAGATAAAAGTCACTCTATTATGCGGTTATCAGTACATTTATTTAATCAGCACACTGTAACTATTAATAATGAAGGAAATGATGACTCTATAAGGACTGCGTTAGAGAAAGTGACTAAGCTTATGGATTATTTTGCCTTAAATGAACGAGATGCAGAAGCTAGAAAATTCACCTATGCAGAAATACCATCACATTACGTATTTAAGAAACAACCTGGTGGAAATACATATAAATGGGAAATACGTAAATCACAATTCAACGTTATTGGACGCATGTATTCCATTAATCGAAGCCAAATAGAACTTTTTCATCTTAGATTGTTACTGATAACAGTTAAGGGAGCAACAAGTTTTGAAGATATTAGAACAGTGGACGGTAAAATACATGATACATTTCACAGTGCATGCTTAGCATCAGACCTTATCGAAGACGATGCAGAATGGGATTGTGCAATGACAGAAGGTGAAGTATGGATGATGCCATGGCAATTGCGGCATTTGTTTGCACGTATTTTAATATACTGTCATCCAAATAATCCAGAAAAATTATGGGAGGAATTCCAGGATGCAATGTCACAAGATTTTCAGAGAAATTATAATTTAGATGAAGCACATAGAAGAGCTTATATTCAAATAAACACTTTCCTATCCCATGAAAGATCTGATCTTCGTAATTTTCCAACGATGCCATAAATAACCGAAAATGATATTGACATTGACGATGGAAATAATGATGGAATGTTACTTCAACAACATGAGAATAATGGTATGATACAGTATAAACAATTGAATGGGCCAGGTGGATCAGGTAAAACATACATTTACACTACATTATATCATTTATTAAGAAGTAAGGGAAAGAATATTTGTACAATGGCATTTACAGGAATTGCTGCAATATTACTTCGACAAGGAAAGACTGTTCATAAAACTTTTGGTATGCCTGTTCCACTATTTTCAGATTCCGTATCAAACATCAAAAGTCAATCAAAAGATGCACACTATTTGAGGAATGTAGATCTATTTATTTGGGACAAGGCTCCAATGGCGCCAAGATATGCTTTGGAATTAATTGATCGAACTCTCCGTGACTTTATGAGTATTGACTTGCCATTTGGAGGAAAAATTATGCTTCTAGGAGGAAATTTTAGACAATTGCTACCTGTAAAAGTAAATGCTACTAGAAGTGAATTGGTCAATTTATCTATAAAGTTTAGTGCACTATGGAGACATTTTTCAGTGTTCTCATTGAACAAAAATATGAGAACTTTACAAAGCGAGGTAGAATTTGCGGAATATTTACTGTCTGTTGGCAATGGTACTTTAAATGACAATGATGATAATTTATTATCTCCAAAACAATGTGTAGCTCCGAGAACGGATGACATGGTAGAAACTACATTTAAAGAATTAATTGATAATCGCAAGTACGAAGATATAGCGAAAATAGCTATATTATCTGCACGAAATGTTGATGTTGAAGAAATCAATTGTAGAGTTGTAGAATTACTTGACAAGACAACAGAACGTATTTATACCAGCATGGATAGTACGGAAAATTGTGACAATGGAGACATAGATGATGTAATACTGCCGGAATATCTTAATACTTTAAATCCTCCTAACCTTCCACCGTAAAAATTACAATTACGAGATTATTGCATTGTAATGCTACTTAGAAACCTCAGTATTAGCGAAGGTCTATGCAATGGAACGCGTTTACAAGTAATAGAACTTGCGAATAATCTTTTACGATGTCGCATCCTAACTGGTGATAAAACAGGAGATATTGTATTCATTCACCGCATTAAACTGTACTGTGAAGACATTTATCCTTTCACTTTCAAACGACGAGAATTCCCAATTAAATTAGCATTCGCCATGACAATTAATAAAAGTCAAGGACAAACTTTTGAAAAAATAGTAGTAGATGTTCGTAAAAATGTATTCAATCATGGACAATTGTACGTGGCATTTTCTCGAGTTCGATCTTGGAAATCATTACGTATTTTTTTGGGAGAACAACGTCCTATTGACATGATAAAAAATTATGTTTACACTGAATTATTAGATTAACTTTAAAAAACTAATTTCTACATATAAATAGTTCATTTTGAAACAAGAAAACAATAAAAGATTTCGTAATTAATCATAAAGACAAAAACACGCGCGCTGAAGCGCGCGATCGGTCTCGTTCTACCAAAAAAGAGAAATTTTTAATCAATTACATTAATTTTTAACTGAAATGATGAATCTTTTATCAAAGAAATGAATTTTTAAGAAAAAAATAGAACAGTTAAATTTTCAATAAAAAAATTAATTTTCAAACAAAATAAATTTTGAATTGGATAGTTAAATTTTTGATCAAACAAATGAAATTTCAACTATGAAGATTAAATTTCAAACCAAATAGTTGAATTTTCAACGCAAAGGATCATTTTTCAACCACAAAATACAAATTTTCAACTAAGATAAATTTTCAACAAAAAAAGACGATTTTTCAACCAAATAATTGAATTTTTAATTTAAAAAAATAAATTTTCAACAAAAAATTGAGTCTTTACACATTTTCACTCAAAAAATTAATTTTCGGCTAAAAAATAAGAATTTTCCACAAAATAGTTAATTTTTCAAACAAAAAAATAAATTCTTAACTAAAATGATGAATCTTTGAACCAAAGAAATGTATTTTTAACAAAAAATAGAACAGTCAAATTTTCAACTAAAAAATTAATTTTCAACCAAATAAAATAAAGTTTCAATGGAATAGTTAAATTTTCAACCAAACAGATGAAGGTTAAATTTTTAACCAAATAGTTGAATTTTCTACGCAAAAGATTGTTTTTCTACCAAAAAAGACAAATTTTCAACCAAAAAATACAAACATTTAACCAAATAGTTGTATTTTTAATTAAAAAAGATAAATTTTCAACATAAAATGGAATAGTTATACATTTTCAGTCTAAAAATTAATTTTTAACAAAAAAATAGTTTTATTTTTAATTAAAAAAAATAAATTTTCAACAAGAAATGAAATAGTTACACACTTTCAGTAAAAAAAAAATTAATTTTCGGCTAAAAATACGCATTTTCCACAAAATAGTTAAATTTAAAAAAAAAAAACCTTTTTAACTGAATAGATGAATTTCCAACTAAAAAAGATAAATTTTTGAAAAAGAATGAAATATTGACATTTTAATTAAAAACAAATTTAACTGAAAACAACGAATTTTCAACTAAATAGTTACATTTTTCACTAAAAAAAATGTATTTTTAACCGAATAGTTAAAATTTCAACCGAAAAAATGAAATTTTAAGCAAAAAGACAAATTTTCAACAAAATAGTTGAATTTTCAACGCAAAAGATTATTTTTCTACCAAACAAGACAAATTTTCAACAAAATACATACATTTTCAATTACATAAGATAAATTTTCAACATAAAAAAAAACAATTTTTCAACCAAATAGTTCTATTTTTAATTTAAAAAGATAAATTTTCACCAAAAAATGGAATAGTTATACATTTTCAGTAGAAGAAAATAATTTTCGGCTAAAATAGTTAAATTTTCAGTTGAAAACTTAATTTTCAACCGAATAAAATAAATTTTCAATGAAATTGTTACATTGTTTAAAGACAAATTTTCAACCAAAAAATAAGAATTTTCAACAAAAGAGTTGTATTTTTAATTAAAAAAGATCAATTTCCAACAAGAAATTAAATAGTTATACTTTCAGTAAAAAAAAATTAATTTTCGGTTAAAAAAATACAAATTTTCAACAAGATAGTTAAATTTATAAACTAAAGAAATGAATTTTTAACTAAAATGATGAATTTTCTATCGAAAAAATGAATTATTAAACAAATAGTTGAACTTTCTACCCGAAAGATGAATTTTCTACCAAAAAGTCAAATTTTCAATAAAATACACGAATTTTTAAATGAAATGATGAATCTTCAACCAAAGAAATGAAAATTAGAGAAGTTAAATTTTAAGTAAAAAAATTAATTTTCAACCAAATGAAATAAATTTTTAACGAAATAGTTAAATTTTCAACCAAACAGATGAATTTTCAACCACAAAGAATGAATTTCTACAAAAAGGATAAATTTTGGAAAAAAAATTGAATAGTTTAATTTTTAGTTATAAAAATAAATTTTTCAACAAAATAGTTAAAATTTCAAGAACAAAAATTATTTTTTAACCAAATAGTTAAATTGTCAACCCAAAAGATGGATCTTCTACTATATTTGTAACAATAAAAAGACAATAATTTTCAACAAAATAGTTAAATCTTTAATCGAGAAATGAATTTTTAACCAAAAAGATGAAGTTTTAACTAATGAGATTACTTTTATAGCAAAAAGACAAATTTTTCACAAAATATTTCAATGATCACCCAAAACAAATAATTTTCAACTGAGAAGATTAAATTTCTATCACAAAAGATAAATTTTCGGCAAAAAATAGAATAGTTAAAATTTCAGTTAGAAAAATTAATTTTTAATAAAAGAAATTAATTTTCAAGGAAAAATATCAATTTTGAACTAAGAAGATTAATTTTTAACCAAACTAAGCAATAATAAAAATAACATAAATTTTCAACCAATTATTTGAATTTTTTCAATCGAATATTTAAATTTTCAACTATCGAAATGAATTTTCAAAAAAAAAAAATACATTAGTCACCAGAAAGTTTAGTTGATATTTCAACCAAGAAGGATGAAATTTCATTTTAAAAAAATTGAATTTTAAAATAAAAAATACGAATTTTCAACAAATAAAGATTTCTCAGTAATGAAAGAAAAAAAGTTCAGGTAAAATTGTTGAACCTTAAATCCAAAAAATTAATTTTCTGCACAAAAATTGAATTTTCAACCAGAAAAATAGGAATTTTCAGCAAAAAAATTAATTTTCAACAAAATAGTTAAATTTCCAACCAAAGAGATAAAGCTTTATTAAAAAAAATTTTCAATAGAATAGTTCAACTTCTACCCACGCAGTTACATTTTCAATTAAAAAAGATTAGTTTTCAACTGAATAGTCAAACTTTAACCAAAGAGATGAATTTGCAACTGAAAATATGAATCTTCAACAAAAAAATGATTTCTTAACAAAGTGGTTCAAACAACATTTTCAAACAAAATAGTTTAAATAAGAAGTGAATTTTCTACGAAGGTATTTGAATTTTGAACCCAAAAAGAATTAACAAAAAAAATTATTTAATTTTCAATCAAACAGTTGCATTTTCATCCAAGAAAGATTAATTTTCTACTAAAACAGATGATTTTTTAAATCAGAAAGACAAATATTAAGAAATGTAGTTGAATTTTCATCAAAAAAAAATTTTAATTGATTTTTCAACAGAAAATGTGAATTTTTCTCAAAAGGTAAATTTTCTACGAAATAGTTGAATTTTCAACAAAAAAGTAGATTTTGGACCAAAAAGGATGAATTTTTAACAAAATTTAATTTTCAACCAAACATTTGCATTCTTATCCAAGAAAGATGAATTTTCTACTCAGACAGATGAATTTTTAAATAAAAAAGATAAATTTAAAAAAAAAAGTCGAATTTTCATCCAAAAAAGATTTCAGTTGATTTTTCAACACAAAAGGTGAATTTTTCTCAAAAGGTAAATTTTCAAAGAAAATAGTCGAATTTTCATCCAAAAAAGATTTCAGTTGATTTTTCAACACAAAATGTGAATTTTTCTCAAAAGTTATATTTTCAACAAAAAAAATAGTCGAATTTTCATCCAAAAAAGATTTCAGTTGATTTTTCAACACAAAATGTCAATTTTTCTCAAAAGGTAAATTTTCAAAGAAAATAGTAGAATTTTCATCCAAAAAAGATTTCAGTTGATTTTTCAACACAAAATGTGAATTTTTCTCAAAAGTTATATTTTCAAAAAAAAAATAGTCGAATTTTCATCCAAAAAAGATTTCAGTTGATTTTTCAACACAAAATGTGAATTTTTCTCAAAAGTTATATTTTCAACAACAAAAAAATAGTCGAATTTTCATCCAAAAAAGATTTCAGTTGATTTTTCAACACAAAATGTGATATTTTCTCAAAAGGTAAATTTTCAAATAAAATAGTTGAATTTTCATCCAAAAAAGATTTCAGTTGATTTTTCAACACAAAATGTGAATTTTTCTCAAAAGTT
>CAKNYM010047065.1:18019-28356 GCA_932195095.1 Andricus curvator | reverse complement strand
TTCTACTCAGATGAATTTTTAAATAAAAAAGATAAATTAAAAAAAAAGTCGAATTTTCATCCAAAAAAGATTTCAGTTGATTGTTCGACACAAAATGTGAATTATTCTCAAAAGGTAAATTTTCTACGAAATATTGGAATTTTCAAGCAAAAAGATTGACTTTTTAACAAAACTGTTGAATTTTCAAACAAATAATGAAATTTACAACTAAAAAGATAATTTTCAGGAGGAAACAACTGCAAAAAAAGAAATATAAATACAAAGCAAATAAATTATTAACAAGAAACTTTATTTTAAAAATTCTCTTATTTTTCCCTGATCATTAATATTCAAAAACCAGAATATTACACTTGTAACATTTTTAACCTATAGAATCTTTTATAAGCGGAATACAAAAATTTCAAATCAAAATTGAAAAATTTCAAATTTATTCTGCTTGACAGTTATTTAAAGTTATATAAATTCCCTGACTTTTAGAAGATTTTTTTTTCTAAATCCCTGACTTTAAAAAAAATTGTTGTTGGCTACTGTCCGTCCAAAAAGTTTAGGCACCGCGATTTTTGTACAGATTTTCGTGAATATCTCAGCAGAAAAAAATTCTAAAAATATGGGACAACATGCATGTTGCAGGTGAAGGTTTTGCCAATACTGATACAGAGTTTCAAAATTTTCAGATGATTAGCGATTATTTCCGGGCAAGTGAAAGGTGAAAAAGCATAATAATCATATGATCATTTCAGAATACTCAACTTTGAATGGCTGTAAGTCACTGAAAAAAATTATGAAAAATCTGCAAAAAATATATGGGTTTCCTTGATCCTTTCTGTGCCCAATTGGAATATTCAGAGTCAGAAATAATTATTTGTTGATAAGTTATTAACAAAAGAGTAGAGCAACTTTATGCTCATTGACAATACGTACAACATTGTCAGAAGCCAAAAATGTGTAATTTGCTTCAAGAATCATCTCCGTACATTCCTTAGTTCCGGAGATGACACCTCCCCACTTTTTTGTCAATAACTTATTAAAAAAAAATTATTTATGACTCTAAATATTACCACTGGGAACAGAAAGTATCAACGAAACCCATATATTTTTTGCAGATTTTTCATAATTTTGTTCAGTGACTTACAGCCATTCAAAGTTGAGTATTCTGAAATGATCATATGATTATTATGCTTTTTCACCTTTCACTCGCCCGGAAATAATCACTAATCATCTGAAAATTTTGAAACTCTGTATCAGTATTGGCAAAACCTTCACCTGCAAAATGTGTGTTGTCTCATATTTTTAGAATTTTTTTCTGCTGAGATTTTCACGAAAATCTGTACAAAAATCGCGGTTCCTAAACTTTTCGGACGGGTAGTAGGTTCCTTTTTTCACTCACCAGTTTTCTTTGGCGCGTAAAGTTAAATCCTTAATCAAAAATCTCTAAACGATATTATTGTTTTCGATTCTGACGATTTTCGAGAGTAACGCTGGTAACGTTTGCTTGCTGTAGGCCGCTCATATTCAACAGTAGTGTGTGGTACTGCATTTGAAATCAGTGATGCTAACTGAGTCGCCTTTATCTGCGCATGTTTGAATTGTAATATAGTTGATTGGCTGTAGTACGCGCCCGTATTTGAATTCCCAATGAGGACGCGAACTAGAACCAATAAGCGCCATTCAGTCGAAGCATGCGCATGGCAAGGTGGTCTTTTCGGGATCACTGTGGGAAATAGTAATCGAATCGAATCGTACTTCGAGTTCGATTATACGTCACGTGTTTTTTCGTATTTGGTCATGCTTGGCTCAGTGTTGCCAACCATTGCACGGTAAAGTCTGCAAAAGGAGTAATCAACCATAACCTCAATTGTGATGGTAGTCTGTTTTTAAACTGTTTACACAAACAAGAAATTTTCAAATTATTCATTTTTACGCTCTGTAACTGTGATTTCTATTATAATTTAATTATAGTTATCATATTAAATATCATTTGTGAAACTCGAGTACGTTTCGGTTCTACTTTCCCTATAGGATTGAAATCTCCATTTCCTTGTAGTACATTCGAATAATTATTTTTTTTCGGTTTGAATAGAAGTATGTCAGAGATCTGTGTATGTCTACAGATCAAAAATTTTATAATTTAAGAAGATGTTCAAATTAAGCATTTTCACACCCTTAATAAGCACTCATATTAAAAAAAGCACCGATACTTTAAGAAATTGATTTTGATCATTTGAAGGTATTTCAAAGAAGTTCAAAGACTATAAGGTATTTTTTTATCCAAGGAATTTTCAAGATCTTCAAACAATTGCAAGGAATTTCAAAGAATTTTAAATATTTTGAGGTATTATAAAATATTTTAAGGAATTTTTAATTGATTTCACTAACTTAACAGGATTTCAGAGGATTTAAAAAATTTCAATTGATTCTAAAAGATTTCAAAATAATATATTGTAGGAAAATATTTCAAAGAATTTCAGTAGATTCCAAGGAATTTTTTTTTATTTTTAATAATTTTAAGGAATTTTAAAAGACTGGGAATATTTTAGGGCATTTGAAAAGAATCCAAAGCATTTGAAAGAGATGTCAATAATTTCAATGAATGCCAACAGATTTTAAAGGGTTTTAAATATTTTAGGATATTTTAACAGATTTCAAGGAATATTCAACCGATTTTAGTAATTCAATTGATTCAAATGGATTTCTTAAGGAATTTTTCAAGATTAGGAATATTTTAGGGTATTTCAAAAGAATCCAAGGTATTTCCAAGAGATTTCAACAATTTGAAGGAATTTCAAAAAAATGTAAAGAATTTGAAAACTTTTAGAGGTTTCTTGAAGATTCCAAGGATTTTTCATTTGATTTGAGTACTTTAATTGATTTCAGAGGATTTGCAATATTTTACAGTAATTTAAAAGATTCCAAGGCATTTTGGAAAGCTTTAAAAAGTTTTAAGTGATTTTCAAACTTTTGAAAGGCCTTGAAATATTTTGGGGAATTTCTAATGACTCCAAGGAATTTGTTTATTTGAATAATTTGAAGGAATTTCAAAGGATTTTAAATATTTTAGGCTACTTTTTAAATTTTCATTTCATTTTAAAGAGATTAAAAACATTTCAAGAATCCAAGGAATTTTGAATTTATTTCAGTAATTGATTTCAGAGGATTCCAAATATTTTTTAAATTTTCATTTGAATTTAAAGAGATTTAAAAAGTTTCAGGGAATTTTAAGAAAGTTTTGAGGACTTGAAAACTTTTAGATCATTCTAAAAGATTCCTAGGAGTTTTCAATTGATTTCAGTAATTTAATTGATTGATGATTCTGAATTCTTCAACATTTAATCAAATTCTTTTGAATTCCCTTGTATTTTTCCAAAATCATTTTAAACTTACTAAAATCAATTAGATTCTTTGGAGTTTTAAATTTTTTTCCAATATATTTCCATGTTTTAAATTTTAACTTTAATTGTTTGAAGTTTTATGAATTGAATTTTTTGGAATGCTATTGCTGCGCACTCACGAGATGTTCTCTGGAAATCTGCTTTTTGACAACTTCGCATTCAAAATACAATACTTTCGAATAATTTTCAATCCGACGTTTTTTGGGGGGCGATTTCTCTGCTTTTTTCGGTTTGAATAGGTCACTATTTTCAAATAAATTAGGCTGTGGCCGCCCTTAGAATAATAAATTATAAATTCAGGCCTCGGGCTTAACACACTATTGACACTATTTGACACTTTTTTCAAGCAATGACGCTGTGTTGCTACTATTTTGAAAAAAATACACTAAAGACACTACTTTCCAATCAAAAACACGAATTTATCAACCAAGATAGATTTTTTGAAAAATAAAAAATTGACAGAATTTCGCAGAAGGAAAAAAAATGTTTTGAAAAGTTTTTGTTTAATTTAGCTTTTAATAAGAAAGATACTGTAACGTTTATAAAGGCCTGGAAGGTCCTATAGACAGGATAATTTTTCTTCTTATAATAAAAGAATTTAATCATTTTGACGTAAACAGCAGATACGATAAAAATGTTCATGTATAAAGAAGTTATACTAAAATACATTTTACTTTTTCGTAATAACGTGCATCATTCATGATAGAAATTAGAAAATTAATTTTTCATGAAAAAAATTCACTACATCTCTCAATGCATAATAAAATATTAGTGGCGAATGGATTACTATAGAGTATAAATGGCAATAATTGCCGAGCAAATAGACAATTTAAAAATTTGTTATCATATTTTTTGAAAACTGAAAGATTGGTAATTACTGCCACTATTCTATGTATCATTCATTTTTTTTAAACTTTGTAAAGCTTATATAATAATGAAAATTAATAATATTCGCAGTATTTGTCAATTTGAAATTTATGCGTATGCTCATATACATGTTAGAACGAATAATTCACAATTCATTTGATAAATAACATTTCTCTTAATTTATAAAGTAAAAAATGTATTACGGCAATATAATTTACAGATAAGTTAAGTGTTAAACAAATTTTAGAGCCGATTATAATGAATGGAATCATAATTATACTCACAATTTTTTCATGATGATAACAATGGCAGAATTTACCTACAAATAAATTATGAGAAATCCATTACTCCTTTAGCTTCAACAGAGGAAAAATATGAAAAGGAGCTCCTTATTGAAGGCTACGTACATCATCATGTAGTGCCTTCTAATTATTTTTTACAAATATTTTGTAACATTAATTAAATATAAATAACATAGAAAAAAGAAGTATTTGGTTTATTCTTTTTCATTAAAAAAATTAATGAGCGCGCGCCTTGGCGCGCGCAAGACTACTAGTTCATATTAAATTTCTATACAATTTCTGCAAGTTACTTGTTTCATTTGTGAATTTCCGAAAATTACGTACATGAATGAAGGACTTGAGAGATCTTGGACACTGACACGCTTATTTCTTCTTTCACATATTTTTATTTTTCTTCGCACCCAAGATCTCCGATAAAAATCGCGGCCGGTATTTCCAGTCCAGCATATGGCAGACGCTACCTTTAAGCGTTTATCCGTGGCGGTTAACGCGTCAAGGATTATCCGTCCTCGGTAGCATTACTTGAGAAATGAGAGGGATAACCTGCCCGAAGGATTTCTTCAATCTCTTCTTGTTCAATTTGCATTTTTTATTTTTTTC
Organism: Andricus curvator; assembly: GCA_932195095.1. Lineage (NCBI taxonomy): Eukaryota > Metazoa > Arthropoda > Insecta > Hymenoptera > Cynipidae > Andricus > Andricus curvator. Next base: position 23,198 of record CAKNYM010047065.1, on the reverse strand, counting down.
CCCGAAGTACTGGACAGTAATGAGGGCCAGGGAAGTAATTGAGCAAGGCAATGAGATTCGTAGAGATAAAATAAAAAAGGAAGTAAATACTCACGAGTTGAGCGAAATTGAAGAGTCATTTCGAATTCAAATCTTGGTGTCCTCATTTTCTCAAAAGATTTTTTTCCAAAATTGTAACTTGTGAGTCTACACCCTAAATTTTAAGCAGTCGAAGACTGACAAATCAGTAAGAAGCGACTTTTCAAATCAGTCAATTTGACATTAGTTATTTGATTAATACTCATTTTCACTAATGGCGTCGCTCATTTCGAATGATCTAATGTGTACTTATTGACTGATGAATCAGTCAATTTCAATGATCAAGTCAATAACTTCCACTGACCGATTCAGTAATTTTAAATTATCTGAACTGTAACTTTAATTTATTAAATTAGTCATTATGAATGGTCTAATCAGTAACTTTCACTAATTAAATCAGTCGTTTCAAATGATCTGAACTTTAACTTTCACTAATTAGGTGAATAATTTTGAATAATCTGGTCAGTAACTTTTACTAATTATTATAGTACATTTAGTGGTATGATCAGTAACTTTAACAAATTGAAATATTAAATTTGAATGGTCTGATCAGTAGCTTTAGCTAATTGAATAATTATTTTTGAATGGGGTAATCAGCACTTTTCACTAATTAAATCAGTCGTTTAAATTATACAACCAGTCTCTTTCACTAATTTAATAATTCGTTTTGAGTGATCTAATCAATATAATTAACTAATTATATAAGTCATTTTCAATTGTCTAGCAAGTAATTTTGCTGATTGAAATATTCATTTTGAATGGTCTGATCAGTAGCTTTCACTTATTAAATCAGTTATTTCAGATAAAGCAACCAGTACCTATCACTAATCTGATCATTCATTTTGAGTGTTCCAATCAATATCTTTCACTAATTGAATCAGTCATTTTGAATTGTCTGACCAGTAACTTTCACTGGGTTAATAATTCATTTTGAATGGTCTGATCAGTAGCTTTCACTAATTAAATCTGTCATTTTATATAATGCAACCAGTATCTTTCATTAATTTAATCATTCAATTTGAGTGGTCCAATCAATCAGTCGTTTTGAATTCTCTAACCAGTAACTTTGATTGATTGAATAATTCATTTTGAATGATTTGATCAGTAGCTTTTAATAATTGAATCAGTCATTTTGAATTATTTAAGCAGTAACTTTCATTATATTAATTAGTCATTTTAAATTGTATAATCAGTCAATTTCACTAAATAAATCAGTCATTTTGAATTATCTAAGCATGATCAGTGACTTTCACTGATTGAATCAGTAATTTTTAGATTATACAGCCAGTACCTTTCAGTAATTTATTCATTCATTTTAAGCCGTCCAGTCAATATATTTCACTGCCTGAATAAGTAATTTTAAATCTTCTGATTACAGTATCTTTCACTGATTAAATAAGTCATTTTGGAAGGTCTGATCGGTAGCTTTCATGAGTTAAATCGATAATTTTGATTGATCTAATTATTCAACCAGTAACTATTATTGAATAAATAATAGATTTTGAATGGACCAATTAACAGCTTCCACTAATGATATCAGTCATTTTTAATGACTTAGGCAGTAACTTTAACCAATTGATTCAGTCATTTTTAATGGTGTTATCAGTCAATTGAACTAAATAAATCAGTCATTTTTAATGATCTAAGCAGTAACTTTCACTGATTAAATAACTCATTTTGAATTGTCTGATCAGCAGCTTTCATGAGTTAAATCAGTGATTTTGACTGATATAATTATCTAAAAATTAACTATCTTTGAATTAATAATAGATTTTGAAAGGACCAATCAACAGGTTTCACTAATGATATCAGTGATTTTTAAAGGTCTAATCAGTAACTTTGACTAATATAACCAGCCAGTTTAAATAGTTTGATTAGTAGCTTTCACTAATTAAATCAGACTTTTTTATCAATCCAACCAGTAGGTTTCACTTATTGAATCAGTTATTTAAAAAAAAATCTAAACAGTAACTTTCACTAATTAAATCAGTCATTTTGAATTATCTAAACAGTACCTTACACTGATTAAATAAATAATTTTGAATGGCCTGATCAGTAGCTTTCCTTAATTAAATTATTAATTTTCATTTTTTATTTTCAATCAGTAAATTCAACTGAACGAATAAGTCAATTTGAATTATCTGAAATATAACTGTCATTGAATAAATAATTGATTTTGAATTGCCAAATGAATAGCTTTCACTAATTGAATCGTTTTCATTTTTCATTTTCATCCATTTTTATTTTCAATCAGTAACTTTCACTGACCGAATTAGTCAATTTGAATTCTCTGAACTGTAACATCATTAAATAAATAATTGTTTCTGAATGTTCAGATAAATAGCTTTCACGAATTAAATCAGTGTTGTTGATTGGTCTAATCAGTAACTTTCACTAATTAAATCAGTCACTTTTAAAGATCTAACCAGTAACTTTCACTAATCAAATCAGTCTTTTTGAGTTATCTAAGCGTTAACTTTCACTCATTAAATTAGTCTTTTTGATGGGTCCGATCAGTAATTTTCACTAATTAAATAAGTGATTTTTAATGGTCTAATCAGTAACTTTCACTAATTAAATCAGTCATTTTTAATGATCTAACCAGTGACTTTCAGTAACTAAATTAGTAATTTTAAATTATACAACCAGTAATTTTCACTGATGTAATCAATTATTTTAATTTATCTGAGCATTAACTTTCACTAATTAAATTAGTATTTTTGATAGGTCCTATCTGTAACTTTGACCAATTGAACCAGTGATTTTGAATGGTGTAATCAGAAAATTTCACTTATTAAATTAGTCATTTTGAATGATCTAAACTGTAACTAACTGCATCAGTAGTTTTTACTAATAAACTCATTGATCTTAATTTATCTAATCCGTAACTTCCAATTAGTAAAGCAGTAATTTATGATTAATTTTAATTACTTATTAAAATTTAGGAATTAAATGAAGTGTAATTGATAGTGTAGAATTTACGAAACTCATAAGAAATTTAACAAAACTTACGTCTTTACATTTAAAATAAGATCCTCTTTCAAAATTTAAACTTTAAAGTTTCCCTAACGGAAAACAAATCTTCTGCGAAGCAGTCTCATTCAGTATTTTCAGATCACTTCTCACACTTCACACATCCTGAACACAAATTCTGCTAATCAGTCACTCATCCCCTTTTTCTCGCTGCATCATTCTCAAATATGAATCAGACAAATTCCTTTCCAGAATTTTTACCTAAAATTTTTCATAATCATTTTCACAGCATTGCAGCAACTTTTGAAGTATTTAAAATTTAAGAAATTAATTAAATTCAAATTAAATTGATTAAGAATCCAATGATCAAATTCGGACAACACACTCTTTAGTGTCTCAATTGAAATTTAAAAAATGAACAAAATAAAAAAAATTAGTCAAAGTAGGCGTTACGCGCCTACAAAAAAGTGTTTAGTAGCCTATTAAGGCGTTAATTAAGCCGTTCAAACCTCCCCCTCCCATACTTTTCCTCCCCTACTACCCCTATATTCCCTTACTTACTCTCCCCTCACTTCATCCTTCCCACCAACCCTTCCCCAACTTCTTCCTCCACTACTTCTTCCTCCCCTCGCTGCCCCAGATAACACTCCTCTTCCCTTCACTTACACTCACTTTCCCTCCCTTAATTTCCCCTCACTTCCCCTTCATTCCATTATTTCCCATCATTTCCCTACCTTCGATCCCCTCATTCCTCCCACTTCGCCAGCCTTCATTTCACCCCTACATTCCTCTACTCACCCTCCCCTCACTTCAACCTTTCCACAAACCTTTCCCCAACTTCGTACTCCACTAGTTCTCCCTCTCCTCGCTTCCCTGATAACACTCCCCTTCCCCTACACTTTCACACTTTCCCTTCCATACTCACCCTCATTTCTAAGCATTTCCCCTGCTTCTCCTCACTTCATTTCCACTCACTACCCCTTCATCCCATTATTTTCCATCCTTTCCCTACCTTCGATCCCCTCTTCGCCACCCCTTATTTCCCTTACTTCCCCTCCTTGGAAAAAGTACGATTGACGGACGGATGGACGAAAGGACCCCCGAACGAAAGAAGGCAACCTTAAATTTCCCTTCCTTTATTTTTTCTCTCATCTTTTTTCATTTTTTAATTTAAGACTGTTTTGTCCAAATTTGATCATAAGATTCTGTTTTTTTTTTATTTCCAAGAATTTTGTAGTTGAATTTTAAATTTATAAGCTAGAAGCAATCGACTCCATCTTCCCGGTACTTAACTTTTTTATTCTTCTTTCCCTTGAATCGCGATTCCGCCAGAGGCAGAGGTGTTTTTCAGCATTTTAAACTTTTAAAGTGTACACGGGCAAGACTTCTCGGTACACATCGTCCAGCTAAAATACAAACACACAAACGTGTTTATATTCCATGAAGAGCCCAGTGTGGTAAAAACAGTAAAAACAGTAAAAAGAGGATAATCGAGGCGAGCCGCACCGTTGCACCTGTACCTGTATCTCTCTTCTTTTCTCCCGTTCCCTCGTTTATCGTCCTGGCACTCCTACCTTACTGAACGCAGAAGGAAAACATTGGGAATTCCTCACAAATAGATAGCAAATAAATAGCATTTGCAAACTTCACAGAAGGCTATCGATTTCAAAGTTCCTTCAGAGAAGCTCAATTTCTTCTCGTCCACATTTCTTCATTGCTTCTTTCATTCAATCGAGTAAAAACTGAAGTATTTGAAATCATTTTCTGAAGAATTTTGTTAAATTAGTCTGGACTAAAAAATCTTGACAATATCGAGAGAAGCTCCAGTCCTCTACAGACACATTTCTTCTTCCCTGCTTCAACAAGTAAAACCTGAACTATTAGAAAATTATTGAAATCCTTTTCTGAGTAATTTTCTTAAGCTGGAAGTACATGCAAACATCACATAAGGCTATCGATTTAAAACATCCTTAAGAGTAGCTTCGGTTGCCTACATCCACATTCCTACTTTCCTGCAACAAGTGAAAACTATAGTCTTTGAAATCCTTTTAGAGAGAATATCCTTCAACTAGAATTGATCAACAAATCAAAAACTGAAGTACAAGAACAAAGTAAAAACTGAAGTATT
>CAKNYM010047065.1:6099-18009 GCA_932195095.1 Andricus curvator | reverse complement strand
GTTTTCTAAAGAATCTGGACAATATCGAGAGAAGATCCAGTTCTCTACATCCACATTTCTTCATTTCTCATTTGTTGCTCGAACAAGTAAAACCTCTGGTATTACAAAATTATTGAAATCCTTTCCAAAAAAATCTGGACAATATCAAGAGAAATTCAGATTCTCTACATCCAAATTTCTCAACAAATCAAAAACTGAAGTACAAGAACAAAATAAAAACTGAAGTATTTGAAATAATTTTCTAAAAAATCTAGACAATGCTTCAATAAGTAAAACCTGTAGTATTACAAAATTATTGAAATTCTTTTCTAAAAAATCTGGACAATATCGAGAGAAATTCAAATTCTCTACATCCACATTTCTCCATTTCTTCTTTCATTCAACCGAGTATAAACTCAAATATTTGTAATCATTTTCTGAAGAATTTCGTTGAATTAGTCTTGACTAAAAAATCTTGACTATATCGAAAGAAAATCCAATTATCTACATCCACATTTCTTCTTTCCTACAACAAGTAAAAACTACAGTATTCGAAATCCTTTTTGAAGGAATATCTTTTAACTAGAATTTTTCAACGAATCTGAACGATATCGAGAGAAGTTTAAATTCTCTACATCCGCATTTCTTCTTTCCTGCTTCAACGAGTAAAAGCTGAAGTATTTGAAATCCTTTGCGAAAGAATATCCTTTAACTATACTTGGTTGAAAAATCTAGACAATTTCGAAGGAACTTCACATTCTCTAATTTCAAATTTCTTCATTTCTGCTTTTCTGCTTTAGCAAGTAAAACCAAAAGTATTGGAAAATTATTAAAATCCATTTCTAAGTAATTTTTTTTTGGTGATTGAATCCAATTCATTAAGATTATTACAATTTCACAAATAGGTAAAAGAAATAATCCAAAAATATTTTCTATATATTTCTAAAGTTGCTATATTTAGTGCAATCTTATTACAAACAAATTTTTTAATAAAAAGATTTCTTTCAAGAAATTGAGGTAAAATTATTCAGATTCAATTAAAAGAAATCAGAAAATATTCATGAACAAAACCCTACAAATTGGAACGAATCTTTTGTTTAATGTCTCTATTTAATAATTTTTAAATTAAGATCGAACAGAAATCCATTTTATCATGAATAATTTTATGCAAATAAAGACGGGATAAAAGAAAAAGTGAGAGGTTGGTATTTTGGTTGACTTTTTCTCCTTTTCTCCCTCTTTTTTCAATTGGTTATTTTTGTCTCTAATGAGCCGAAAAGTGAGGTGGTCTAGAAGTCTATTTTTTAATTTTGAATCTTTTTCATGCTCATTTTGCATAAAATTATTCATGATAAAATGGATTTCTGTTCGATCTTAATTTAAAAATTTCTAAGTAATTTTCTCAAGTTGGAAGTATATGCAAACATCACATAAGGCTATCAATTTCACACATCCTTAAGAGTAGCTCCGGTTCTCTACATCTACATTCCTTCTTTCCTTCAACAAGTCAAAACTGAAGTATTTGAAATCCTTTTCGAAAGAATTTCCTTCAACTAGTATTGATCAACAAATCTGGACAATATCGGGAGAAGTTCCAATTCTCTTCATCCGCATTTCTTCATTTCTTCTTCCCTGCTTCAACAAGTAGAACCAAAAGTATTAGAAAATGATTGAAATCCCTTTTCTAAGTAATTTCCTTAAGCTGGAAGTATATGCAAACATCACATAAAGAATTACTTCCAACTTCCTCAAGAGTAGCTCTGGTTCTCTACCTCCCCATTTCTTCTTTCCTTCAACAAGTAAAAACTGAAGTATTTGAAATCATTTTCAAGAGAATATTCTGTAACTAGTCTTGATCAAGAAATCTAGACAATTTCAAGAGAAGTTCAAATTCTCTACATTCACATTTCTTCACTTCTTCTTTCCTTCAACAAGTAAAAACTGAAGTATTTGAAATCCTTTTCGAAAAGATTTTCTTAAACTAGACTTAACTAAAAAATCTTGGCAATATCGAGAGAAGTTCGAATTCTCTACATCGACATTTCTTCATTTCTTCTTTCCTTTAGCAAGTAAAAACTAAGGTATTTGAAATTCTTTTCGAAAATATTTCCTCAAACTATACTTTACTAAAAAATCCGGCCAATAACAAGAGAAGTTAAAATTCTCTACATCCAGATTTCACTTCTTCTTTCCTGCTTCAACGAGTGAAACCTGAAGTATCATAATATTATTGAAATCCCGCTAAGTAATTTTCCTAAACTGGAAGTTTATGTAAACATCACATAAGGCTATCGATTTCGAACTCCCTTCAAAGTAGCTAAAATTCTCTACATCCACATTTCTTCATTTCATCTTTCCTGCTTCAACGAGTAAAACCTGAAGTATTGTAGGAATTTATGTTTAAACAGTTTATTGAAAATATAAAACAGATTACATCAGTGGAATAACGTGTTTTTAGTTTCAGACTCTCGCTTAGACTGTCGTCGCTCGCAAATCGCTTCGCTTACGCCCTCGTACGGTTTATAGTTAAAGTTAAGTCCCGCGAAGAACAATAATATTTTTTTAAATCGCAACTCTACATTCGGCCATTCTGCATTATCATACGCCTCGTATGACCCATACTACAATTATTACATTCATTCTCTCCATGGTTTCATATACTCCGCACAGGTACTTGTACTTTTAGGCCCTTCGGTTAATCCGACGCTTTTCACATCATAAGTACCATTAGATTTCGCGCGTTCAACCCTATACGGACCGTAAAATTTCGCTTTCATTTTTCGGCCGGGTCATAATTGGGTGCGTTTGATCGCGACCAGATCTCCTTCCTTATAATGAGTAGCTTTACGCCGTCTAAGATTGTAACTGTGACGGTTCTCTTCTTGGACCTTCATAATTTGTTCCTTTGCCTTCTTCCGGAGATCTTCCCGATTTTCTTCGAATCCTGTTTGAATTTCCTCTTCCAGAATTTGTTTTAACATTAAATCACCTTCTGCTCTCATCTGGACTCCAAAGGGAAGTTCGAAAGGAGTCATGCCAATGCTTCTCTGGAATGTTGAGTTCAATACCAGCTGGAGACGTTCAATATGAAGATACCACTTGGATGGATCGTCTATTGATAGTTTCGTTAACACTGGAATTATAGTCCTGTTCAACCTGTCCACTTGACCATTTGCCCGTGGAAGTCCTGTCGTTACGGTTAAGTGTTTAATTCCTTGCTCCTCACAGTAAGAATTAAACTCGTCTGAGGTAAAAGCTGATCCTTTATCTGAGATAATCAAGGACGGATTACCAAAAATGACCTTTTGACCCTCCAATTTTTGGAGCACTTCTTTCGCTCCCGTCGATTTCGTTGGGTACAGCCAGTTGAACTTCGTAAATCCATCGATGGCAGCTAAAACGTGATGATACCGTTTACTGGTAGTCTCCAATGGTCCTAGGTGGTCAATGTGATACGTATGTAGTGGTATGCTATCCTTTGTCAAAGGGTGCAGATAACCCTCCTGTTTTCCTTGTTTCTTGTTCCCAAGGATACATTTTACACAGTTAGAAATAACCTTTTCTATCTTTTGTTTGAGATTCGGAATATAATATTCCTGCTTGATAAGTTCTTCGGTTCTCTTGGTAGCAAAGTGACCTCGTTCATGAGCAGTTCGGATGATCTCACTCTGCATCGACTCTGGAACGACAAGCACGTCTCGACCTTCCTGCTGGGAATACAGTAGACTATTCTGGACAAAGTAGTTTTGGTAGGGCTTCTCTTTCAGGATCTCTAAAATCAAGCGGATTTCGTTGTCCTCATCTTGAGCTCTTTTCATCCGTGGAACGATGTCCTGTACTATGGCACACATGACCGGATAACGACTTAAGGCATCCACATGTTTTATCCTATTGCCCGATCGATGCTCGATTTTGTATTTAAACGTTTCCAATTCCATAGCCCACCCTGCTATTTTGTGAGAAATATCTCTCTTATCCATTGTCCTTTGGAATGCCTGCAATCGGTAACTATGTTAAACTCTATGCCTAAAAGATACACTCGGAACTTACGTAGTGCCACAATTACTGCTAGCATCTCCAACTCGTAGCTGGAATTTTGCTTTTCGTCGTTTTTCGTCGTGTCGTCTTTCGGCTCATGTAATATACTGGATGTAGCTGGTAATCTTCTGGAGATCTTTGAAATAGTATGGCTCCATAGCCTTCTCTGCTCGCATCCGTATGGAGCTCAGTTTCATACGTCGGGTTATAAATCAATAAAACTGGTTCTTCTGACAGAACATTCTTTAATTTTTGGAAAGCCTTGGTCTCTTCTTCTCCAAAATGGAATGGTTTGTCCTTTTGTAACAGGTCCGTCAAAGATCTGGATACTAATGCATAGTCCTTGATGTACTTACGGAAATAACCAGTGAGCCCAAGGAAACTCTGAATGTCCTTGACGCACTTTGGCTCTGGGAACTTCTGGACAGCTTTAATTTTCTCCGGTGATGGATAGAGTTTTCCTTCCTTCACGATATGTCCTAAAAACTCTATCTGGTCCTGCATAATTTGAGCTTTCTTTTTGTTAACCTCTAATCCATACTCAGTGGCGACCTCCAAAACCTTCTTTAATTGCATTAAACCCTTTTCTTGATCAACCGTTGGAATTACTAGATCGTCAACGAACATAAACATTGTTCCCTGGACAGTTGCTCAAACCGAAAGGCATCTTTTTAAATTGATATTGACCGTTTTGGGTCACAAACGCCGTATACTTCCTACTTTCTTTCTCGACAGGTACATGGTGGAACCCATTTTTTAAATCAATGACACTGAATATTCGCGCACCTTGAAGTTGGTTTAACACGTCATCTACAAGTGGTAAGGGAAATCTATCCCGCTCAATTTTCCGATTCATCTTCCTATAATCAACACACACTCTCGGACTACCATCTTTTCTTTTTGCGACTACTAAACGACTGGCATACTCTGACGAGCACGGTTCAATTTCGTCATTTTCTAACCACGTCTTAATTTGATTGTCAACAATTTCGCGTTCCAACGGCGCTAAGCGAGTCGGCCTATCAACTACAGGTTCATTATCTTTAAGAATTATTTTCAACTCTATGTCAGTTGACTTAATTTTTTTCGGTTCGTAGCTTTCAATTAAATTCTCAACTTCACTTCGAATTTTAGGATCTTTCACGTGACTAACGTCAACAACTTTTTCTGGAGCTACATTGATACATGCTAAAAAAACAGTAGGATTTAACTTAGAAATGACAACGCGGTCGGGTTCTATAGTAACTCTGGCTTGTGCAGTAATATCATTACCAATCGCTGCGTTCAATGGGGCACTATCGTCTGGTATTACATAAATTGTGAGAGGATATTCCTCATGATCAAGTTTAATTACATCCTGAAAATATCCTATCGGTTTAACCCCATTATGACTCATGCCTATCAAAGAAATTTCGGTTAAACGCAACTTTGGTTCTCCAATCTGCTTATGCATGTTTTCCTGAATAAAAGTTACCATACTGCCTAAATCAACATAACCTTCAATCGTAGAATTTCCAATCTCGTATTTTTTATGAAACTTTGAATTCATATCTATATCTGACTTTAATAAATTTACATTCACTGATTTCTTATTATCACTAGACTTACCGGCTTTATCCTCGGTACATTCATTGGCAATGTGCCCAAATTTGTTACAAGTGAAGCACTTCCTACCTAAGCTTTTTGACTTGCAATCCTTAGATTCGTGTCCCTTTGTACCACAATTAAAGCACCGCACACTTCCGGTATTCGTAGTAGAACTCTTTTTCTGGTCACCTTTCGCTTCTGTCTTCCCTGATGAATTATTCCCCTTGCCGGTCTTCTTGTCTCGTTCTTGATTCATTTTTCGTATATCCTCGTACGTCCTCAGCTTATCCTTGAACTCCTTCAAGTTCTTTGTCCCAAAGAGACAAACTTTGTTGCTGGTGTCGTCAGTGATTCCATCGATGATATAATGCATTAGTGCATCTGCTTCAATTTGACCTCGAGCGGCCATTTCTTTCATAATGAGAAAATACTCTTGAATGGATTCTCCTTTCTTCATTTTTCTCTTTACAAGCATTTCGTGTAACTGAGCACTATTTATTTTTGTGCCAAACTCTTCTTGAAGCGCCTCTTTTAATTTTTTCCACGTCTTTATTGCTCCTTCGCTCTGCACGAACAGCTTGGCCACACCTTTCAAAGATTTTTTGGCAAAAATCAGTTTTTGACGATCACTCCATTCATATAGAGTCGCTGCGTCCTCGAAATCTGAAATCCATCTTTCTATTGGATAGTTATCGTCGCCATCAAAGGATCTAATAGACTCCTCAACATCCTTATAGTTTACTGCGAATTGCAAAACTGAACGTCCTCCTCTGACCTCCGAATTCGCAGCTGTTCCTTGTATAGCATCGTTATCGCTATTGTGGCTCCTATTCTCATCGTTTTCAGCATCATTGCCCTCTTCCTCTTCTAGCGCTCCCTCTTCGTCTTCGTCATCTAAGTTTTCCTGTAACGAGTTTAAGGCGCTTCCTCAGGCTTGATTTTTAGCCCATGTATTCGTTGATCCCATTTTCCTCCTACACGGATGAATTGTTTGATGTAATATTTTAACCACATGATCTCAGTGGCATAATGCATAAAACTAAAGTCTTCGTTTTTTGAAAAACGGTCTTGTTTTTTTGTTTTTTTAATTAATTGAAAATCTGCTTCATTTATGCGCCTGGAAACGAGCAATCCGCCGCCGGGAAAGCGCGCACAGTACACTCGAAAGCAGGCGCTTCAAAGTAAATGGAAAACCCTCATCTAATTCACCGTGAACTTTTTTGAGGATGCTTGAACCCAGGGGGTCGGTCGTAACTCTTCCGTCCTTCCCATTGTTGCCGTGCAAGACGACTAGACAGAAAAACAATTACTCTCTTTCTATAAATGACCACATTATGCATTTGTTTTAAACATTTGTTTAGAAAAAAATATCCAGTGACAATTCTTGGTCACTAAATATCATCACTTATATCATTTGCAGACGAGTAGAAAGAAAAGCAATCACTTCCGATCTATAAATGGTCAAACTATGCATTTCTTTATAAAATTTGTTTACAACAAAAACAAATAATATCGATTGACAATTGTTCGTGGATAAACATCGCCTCTTGTTTTATTTTAAGGCGATTACAAAGAAACTACTGCTTTCTGCATATAATTGACCAAACAATGCATTTGTTTATAAAATTTGTTTGCAGAATAAACAAATAATATCGAATGACCAATCATAATCACTAAATATTAAGAAGAAAGATTAAATGTCAAGTAAGAAGATTGATTTCCTACAAAAGTATATTATTAAATTAAATTATTTAGTTTTTAACAAACTTTCAAGGAAAAAAGTGAAATAATTTTTAATCTTAATTTAAATGAAAAAAATACTTCAATTCTGATGCTTTTTATTATTATCTCAAATATGTGTACAAAATTAATTTTCAACAAAAAAAAAACAAGTTTAAGAAAATGATTTTTCAACAAAATAATTAAAGATATTTTCTTGTAAAAGTACAAATACCTATCAGACCTGGATCTCAATCCGAGATATCAATATTCACAAAAATTTCTTGATTGCAGCTCTTTTACTTTTCCAGATATGGTGAACAGAAAAAAGTTACACACACACGGACATTTTTTAAGAACTTCATTTTCGGGCTCCTGGGGTCGAATTATATCAAAATATATCAAAAAGTATATTCTAAAATTCAGGTAATTACAAACCCCCATCTATGAGGAAGCAATAATGAATTGATTAATCATGAATGGAGTAATTAATGAATTACTCCGATGTGCAATTATCTGATCTCCTGGAATCTGCTCTTGTCTTTCGATAAAGACCAAAGAAAATCACCCGCGGACAATGAATACTCTAAAAAATCTTTAAAATACTCTAGAATACTCTAGAATATCTCTAAAATTGAAGAAAACATGGATCGATGAAATTTGTATTAGCTGATAAAATTTTAAAATGATATAATTGAAAGAAATGGAAAAAAGGATTAGGAAAATCTGTCAATATTCTCAGTATTGAAGGTAATCTTAAATAAAATGCAAAAATAAGGAAAACTCCCAACAGAAATTGAACGGATTAACCGATTTTTTTCTATCTTTTTTTGATCGTCTCGTAATTATGTAACGAACCTAATGCAGCAGATTAAAATTCAATTTCTGCATATTTGACTAATTATCAATTTCGTTCAAGCGGCTCGAATCGTGTCGCACGGCAACAATGGGAAGGACGGAAGAGTTACGACCGACCCCCTGGGTTCAAGCATCCTCCAAAAAGTTCACGGTGAATTAGACGAGGGTTTTCCATTTACTTTGAAGCGCCTGCTTTCGAGAGTACTGTGCACGCATTCCCGGCGGCGGATTGCTCGTTTCCAGGCGCATAAATGAAGCAAATTTTCAATTAATTAAAAAAACAAAAAAACAAGACCGTTTTTCAAAAAACGAAGACTTTAGTTTTATGCATTATGCCATTGAGATTATGTGGTTAAAATATTACATCAAACAATTCATCCGTGTAGGAGGAAAATGGGATCAACGAATACATGGGCTAAATATCAAGCCTGAGGAAGCGCCTTAAGTCCATCAACCCATTGCAGATACGTCGTATGACCTCATCCTTCGTGCCGGCGTAATCCAACCCAAGCAGATTACATATCGACGTCAAATCACCATCTGCTAATCTTTGATTCGCGTAGTTCAACTTAGCTGTGTGTTCTTCTAAGCCATCCTGAAAATTAAAGCCACTAAACTCGCGCAATTTTTGTCTGTTTCCTCGATCACCGTCTTCTTCGAAAATAAATCTGTAGAGCGCAAGTACTCCTGCTTTTGAGGATGTCTTTATTTTGTTTTCAATCGATTCAATCTGACCGAGATTCTCCATTTTTTAAATGTGTTGCTGAAAACGTCGAATGTTGACTGAAGATAGCTTGAGCGATCAATAATACCGACTGCTTCCACTATCGATAAAAGAATTTTCAATTTTCACGATCGGTACAGCAGATCACGTATCGACCCGTACTGCTTTTCCTCCCCGCGTCTACACGACTTTTATTCTCTTCTTCCTGAACACACAGAGATCAGCTTGAACTACACACTTTAACCAGAATTTCACAAAATAGGTCACTAGATGCCTTTGAATCACTGTATCCGTCAAAAATTAAAAAACACTCGTAATGCGTCTTCTTGAATCGCTCCAGCAATCCTTTGTTTCGTCGTACGACCTTGAACGACAATTCCTCGTTTCATGATCGCCGAATTTTCCTACGATTCGTGCTATCTTTTTACGCGAAGTTTGCAAGGAAATGAAGCGTCGTCTACTCGTCTTTATAATCGAGAAAAGCGTCTCTTTTGCCCGATTTTACGTCATTGCGTTCCCGAACTTCGTCGTAAAAAACACGAGGCGCGAACCGTTTCGGCGTCGTTTCGTCTTTTATGTTTTGAGTCTATTTTCACAGAATAATCGCGTCACGAATACTTCTGTACGAGAGTCCGCGGCTTCTTATCGCGGCCGAGCCCCCAAATTTGTAGGAATTTATGTTTAAACAGTTTATTGAAAATATAAAACAGATTACATCAGTGGAATAACGTGGTTTTAGTTTCAGACTCTCGCTTAGACTGTCGTCGCTCGCAAATCGCTTCGCTTACGCCCTCGTACGGTTTATAGTTAAAGTCAAGTGCCGCGAAGTACAATAATATTTTTTTAAATCGCAACTCTACAGTATAAGAAAATTATTGAAATCCTTGTTTAAATACTTTTTTTAGGCTGAAAGTTTATGCAAACAGCACATAAGGCTATAGATATCAATCATCCTTAGGAGTAGCTCAAATTCTTTACAGGCACATTTCTTCATTTCTTCTTTCCTTCAACAAGTAAAAACTGAATTTTGTAAAATCCTTTTCGGAAGGATTTTCTTAAACTAGACTTAACTAAAAATGCTTGCCAATATCGAGAGAAGTTCAAACTGTCCACATCCACATTTCTTCATTTCTTCTTTCCTTCAGCAAGTATAAACTGAAGCATTTGGAATTCTTTTCTAAAGAATTTTTTTAAACTAGACTCAACTAAAAAATCTCATAAATGTTGAGAAGTTTCGATTTGCGTGGAGGCGTGGTACGAAGAGAATTGTGGAGAACGGTGACAAGCCCCTGACACGCTGACCTTACGTGCAGGGCACTCCCTACGTAAAACCTTATCAAAACTCGTATCTCCTCAAGACTACTAAGGTACTACGCCTGAGAACTCGTACAACTGCTGAAGCGGAAATCTAAAAATTTCCTATCCGAAGAAGAAATATTGCAAGACTTATATACCCTGCTCTAAAAATAGAAAGGAGTCTTAAACTATTTGCAGGCCTCACAGTCCCCATGGAATTAAATATAGGGACCAAAGGGTACTTTTTGTCACGCCCATAGGGTACTTTTTTCGCGATCAAAGGTTAAAAAATTCAAGATAAATTCATAAAACTTCAAAACAATTCAAGTTAAATTCCAAAGAAATCAAATTAATTGGAAACAATTTAAAAATATGAAAAAACCTTATTGAATTCAGTCAATTTGCAATAGGCTTAGAAAAATTTAAGGGAACTCAAAAGAATTTGATGAAATGCCTGAGAATTCAAGATGATGTTTTTAAAAATTCAAAAAAATCCATTGAATTAAATAGAATTGAGTGAATTTAGAAGAATGCAAGTAAATTTTAAAAAATAAATAAAGAGAATTCCAAAGAATGTAAAAGGATTCACGGTGAATTCAAAAAAAAAAATTTAATCTCTTCAAATCTTTGAAATTAAACTAATTGATAACCAAAGGAGTGACTAATGACTACAAAACAATTCAAGTTGAATTCAAAAGAATTAAAATGAATTGGGAAAAATTCTACAAATCGAAAAAATTCCATTGATTCCAATAAAATTTGAGTGTCTATAGAGGAATTTAAGAGAAATGAGAAGAATTCGATGAAATTCATAAAAATTCAAACTGAATTTTAAAAAAACAAGTGAATTTAAAATAATTCAAACACATGAAAAAAATCCATTTAATTGAGTGAATTTAGAAGAATTCAGGATAAATAGATAAGAATTCAGGGATAGTTCCAAATGAATTGCAAAAAATATTTGAAAATGTCTTCAAATTTTTGAAACCCTACGAAATCCCTCACTTTTTGTTAATAAATTCTTTGATGAAATCGATTAAGATATATTAAAATCCTTTTAAATTATTAAAACTCCTCGAAATCCATTGAAATTGTTTAAATTTATTGAAAATACCTTGAAATCTTTTGAAATACCCTACAATATTTCAAAGTCTTTGAAATTCCTTGAATTGAAAAAATTGAATGGAAATAATTCACAGTGGAAAATGCTAGCTCTCCAAACAGGGGAAATAGGGTGGTTTTTTACGAAAATAGGGGAATACATTTTTGTAAAGAAAATTAATGTATAGGTACCACATTAAATTTATTGAATTTTCAACAAAAATATTTGAATTTTCAACAAAAAGGATTAATTTGTTACCGGAAGGGATGAACTTTCAACGAAAGAGTTGAATTTTCAAGTTAAAAACTCGAATTTTTTTGAAAACATTTAGACCCAAAAATCGAATTTTTTAGAATACAGTTGAATTATCAATCCAAAAAGAATGTTAAAAAACAGTTAAATTTTCAACAAAATAGATGAATTTAAACAAAAATCATAACATTTTCAATAAAATATGTAGTTGAATTTTCTACTAAAATGATGAATCTTCAACAAAAAAATTAATTTTTAACAAAGAAGTTCAACTTTGAACTAACATAAGTAGTTGAATTCTAAACAAAAAAAAAAGATTTTAATTTAAAAAAATACAAAAGTCGAGTTTTTTAGA
>CAKNYM010047064.1:76514-111783 GCA_932195095.1 Andricus curvator | reverse complement strand
ATATTCACCTGTAACATTACCATAAATGACCGAAAATTTTTAAAAATGAATATTGGGTAATTTATGGTAAGTTACCATATTCACCTGTAAAATTACAATGAATTACCGAAAATTCTCATACATTTCCGGACATTTTTAAAAATAAATTTTGGGTAATTTATGGTAAGGTAACATATTTACCGCTAAAATTACCATAAATAACCGACAATTTTCGGAAATTTATGGAAATTTTTAAGAATGAATTTTGGGTAACTTATGGTAAGTTACCATATTCACCTGTAATATTACCATAAGTGACCGAAAATTTCCCGTAATTTTCGCAAATTTATAAATTTTTAAATTGAATTTTGGGCAATTTATGGTAAGTTACCATAAATCACCTCTAGAATTACCATAAATTACCAAAAATTTCCAGCAATTTTTTAAATGAATTTTTAATAATTAGGAATAAGTTAACATAGATTTCATGCTTTTTCATTCAAAATCTCATATAGACTGAAATCATGACTGTATTTCCCCTAGGTGCATAATATGCTATTTTTTGTCTTGTTACAGAATTGAGTTCGCAGATCCAGCCTCGGGCGTTTAATCCTCGCGCTGTTTATGTGCCGGTAGAACCCCATATTGCTCCTGGTGATCCAGTAATAAGAGATGGATATTTAATTGGAACATGGAATTCATATCAATTTCATCCAATAATACGTGACTACTCACTTATTATTCTACACCTACTAAACGGCAGTGAACAAAAAGTCACAAAAAGACGTTTGAAGGAACTGCTGAAGAATCCAGGAATTAAAATAGATCAAGATTCTGCTGGAAGTTCAAGTGGGCAAAACTCTGTTGGAAGTTCAAGTGGCCAAAGTTCTGCTGGAAGTTCAAGTGGGCAAAACTCTGTTGGAAGTTCAAATCGCTAAAGTTCTGCTGGAACCAACACACCCAGATCACCTAGAATAACTACGAACTAGATTATGTGAATGTTACTTTGAAATAATTAACAAAGTACAGTAAATGCAAAACTTTGAATTTAAAAAATGATCCACTTCTGCCGAAGAAATTGTAATAGGATTAAGTGAACATTATTTAATAATTAAGAAATATTAATTGGAAAGAAAAATACACATTTTAAAACAAATGAATAACTCATTGTTCCAAATGAGTGCGCCATGAATGCGAATGAATATTTCTTAGAACTAATCAAATACTGAATGATACGTCCCCGAGATACCTTTTTTCAAAAGTTCAGAAAAAGTCTCCTGATTACGAATATCTTCGTTATTTTCTTATATAATGGTCAGTTTTTACTTAAACAATTCTTGTAAACAATTTTCATTCATTATTAACAAAAAAAATTTCATAAAATCATTCTTAGCATCTCTGAGCAAAAATCAAACTTGTTTGCCACTGTCAGTTTTTTTTTGTATGATAAACCGTTTGCAATTGGACTTGCATGTTGGTGGCGGAAGTGAGAACGTGTTTAGTGACAGGTGGTGAGAGAATTTTACGGAATTTGTGTGGTAGGTGTGAGTGGAGTGTCAGCGTGGAAGCCGAGAAGGTGAGGAGGGACTGTGAGGAATTGAAGAAAAAAAAGGGAAATAAAAGGAAAATTTGGCGGCGAAAGACGCCAACATTTTGCAGAGACATCTGTCGGTTGCGGAAGGTACTGCATGGAGAGGTCCCAGTTACCGTCGGCAGAGCGGGAGGTGGGCAGCGAGAGTACTGGCAGTGCTAGTAGCGAAACTGACGGGGAGGGAGTTTTCCACAAGCCACGACGGCCAACAACGCGTCGCCCGGTGTCGAGCGGTGCGTCCGGGAGTGGGAGAAATCGGGACGGTGGCAACGAAGGAAGGGAGAAGGTAAGGGAGAGAGCGTCGAGCGCAAGTGACGGGGAGGATCTCTTGAAAAGGAAGAGAGACAGCCAAGAGAGTCCGGAGAAAAGCGAGGTCGAGAGGTGGAGGGGAAGTTGGAAAAGGAGGCTCTCGGGATGTTGTTAGGCGAGATCATGGGGCTGAGGGAGGACGTAAGGGGGACCAAGGAGCAGATGCAAGGCATGAGGGAGGACTTGAGAATCAGAGATGAGAAATGGGAAAAGAAGGTGAAAGAGCTGACAGAGAGAGAGAGAGAGAGAGAGAGTAGATGGGTTAGAGAGGGAAAGAAAACAAAAAGAAGTTAAAATAAAACAGATGGAAGAGGAGGTTAGGGTGTGGAAAGAAAGGACGGAAAAAAGGCTTGAGAAGGTGGAGGGCAGCACGGAAATGGAAATAGGAGACGGGGGTAGCAGGGGCGAGATTAAAGGTATTTGGGAGAGGGTAGGGAATATAATAGACGAGAAAGTGGGAGAGCGTAGGACAGGAGAAATAATATTGTGGTAAGAGGGTTGAAGATGAAGAGCGGGAAAGAAAGGGAAGGCGTGGAAGCGCTGCTATAGAGCATAGGGTGGAATAAAGGCAGGGTAGGGAAAGTTAAGTTGGAGGGGAGAAAGGAGAAAGAAGTGGCGGTTGTGGAGTTGGAGAGCTGGGAAGAAAAGTTGGGGGTAATGCGAAATAAAAATAGGATAAAGCATAAGGAAGTTTTCATCGATCACGACTTGACAAGAAAGGAAAGGGATGTACAGAGAATGCTGTACGACAGGGCTAGGAGGGAGAGGAGTGAAGGGAGATCGGCGAAGGTAGGATATCGGATAATAAAAATAGACGAGAAAATGTGGGTGTGGGACGAGGAGAAAGAGGTGTTGAAGGAAGTGCAGGGGAATTTGTTTCGTAGGAAGTAGGGGGTGGGGGTAATGCAGGGTAGAGGAGTTGTGAAGGTGCTTTACTGGAACGTAGCAGGGGTAAAGAAGAAGGATGAGGAGTTCTGGAGGTATATCCAGGAATTTGATGTGGTAGGACTGGTAGAGACGTGGGTGGAAAGAAAGGAATGGGATAGAATAGAGCCAAAGCTGCCAAGAGGGTATAGGTGGAGACTCCAGGAGGCGGTTAGAGTGAAGAAGAAAGGAAGGGCTAGTGGGGGAATTATAACGGGGGTTAGAGATGGATTAGAGGAAGAATCTCAAGGAGAGGAAGAGGGGGAGGGAGTGCAAATGAGGAAAGTGAAGATAGGAGGGGTACGCAGTAAGTTTGTGACAGTGTACAATAAGGATGGGATGGAAAGAATTAAAGAAAGGATGGAGGACCTGTTAGGTGAAAGAGAGGAGGGTATCGTGGTACTGGGTGGGGACTTTAACGCGAGGATGGGGAGGGAAGGGGGCCTTTACATGGAAGGGGAGAGCTTCGAAAGGAATTCGAAGGATAGGTTAATAAATAAGGAGGGGGAGATTCTAAGGGACTGGATGGAGGATAGAGGCTGGTTGGTGGCAAATGGTATGGCAACTGGAGACGAAGAGGGAGAATACACATACGTAGGTAAGGTGGGGGTATCGGTAATAGATTATGTAGTTATGAATATGCAAGGGTGAGAGGAGATGGAGAGATTCGCAGTAGAAGGGAGGGTAGAGTCAGACCATCAGCCATTAGGGTTGTGGATAAGGGGTGAGAACGGCGGAAGGCAAGGTGGGGAAGAAGTGGCGACGGGGGAGAGGGTTAGCTGGACGAGGGAGGCGATAGAGAAGTATAAGGAGCAGTTAGGGAAGGTACGCTTCGAAGGGGAGACGGTGGCAGAGATATGGGAGGATTTAAAAGAGAAAGTGAAAGGGTGCGTGCAAAAGAAGGTATTTAAAAAGCAGAAGAAAGGAATGGTGAAGCCGTGGTGGGATAGGGAATGTAAAACGATGAAAAGGAAGGTGAAGAGGAAATATAAGAAGTGGAAAGAGGGTACTGCGAAAAGGGAGGAGTACGTAGAAATGAGGAAGGGGTTTAGATTGATGTGTAAGAAGAAAGAACAGGAAAAGGAGAAAGAGCTGGATTCAAGAAAGAGAGATGATGGGAGGAGAAGAACGGGGGAGGCAGAGATGGAGGAATTGAATGACGAGAAGATAGAGAAACAGATAAGGAAGTTAAGAAGGTCAAAATCAGCAGGGCTGGATGGGGTAGAGAACGAAGCATGGCTGTTTAGTACAGAAGAGGTTAGGGAGAGGCTGAAGGTGGTAGTGAAGAAAGTATGGCGGGGGGAGGGATTCCCACGAGGGTGGAGAGAAGGGCTAATAGTACCTCTGTATAAGAAAGGAGATAGGGATAGGCAGGAACATTATAGAGGAATTACGCTAATGAATACGGCTTATAAAGTATACGCGATGGTGGTGGCGGAGAGGCTGCGGAAGGATGTCGAGGGGAAAGGAATATTGCCGGAGACGCAGGCGGGCTTTAGGGCAGGTAGGAGTACTATCGACAATATCTACGTTCTGCAGCACATTGTGGATAGAGAATTAGCGAAGAACGGGTCGAGAGTGTACGCGTTTTTTGTGGATCTAAAAGGCGCGTTTCCGTCGGCGGATAGGGGGAGGTTGTGGGAGGCGATGGAGGATAGGGGAGTGGAGAGAGGCCTGATCGAGAGGGTAAGGGAGATATATGAAGAGACCAAAGATAAGGTAAGAGGAGGACAGGGGATTTCGGAGGGATTCTGGATGGATAGGGGATTAAGACAAGGGTGTCCGCTTAGCCCAACGCTTTTGGCGATTTTAATAGCGGATATGGAAAGTAAGCTGGAGGCCGGAGTAGTAGGAGGAGTCAGGATAGGAGGGGTTAGAATTTGGTCGCTAGCGTATGCAGATGACATAGTATTGTTGGCAAAAAGCGAGGAGGCCTTAAAGGAAATGAAGAAGAGGTTGAGAAGATACCTGGATAAGAACAGGTTAGAACTGAATGCGGAAAAGTCCAAGGTTATGGTTTTTAGAAAAGGAGGTGGAAGGGGTAAGGAAGGGGAGTGGAAGTGGAAGGGAAAGGCGGTGCAGGAGGTGAAAGAGTTTGTGTACCTGGGCTTCTTGTTTCGGAGGAATGGCGGAGTGGATGGTCACATAAAAGAGAGAGTGAGGAGGGCAAATGTGGTGATGAGGCAGGTGTGAGGGTTGGGAAAGAAGTTATTCGCATATGATTTTGGAAGGAGAATGAAATTGTTTGCCTCACTAGTGATGAGTGTCCTATTGTATGGAGTAGAGGTGTGGGGGTGGAAGGAAAGCGAAGAGGTAAATAGGACACAGGAAAGGTATGTAAAGTGGACACTGGGGCTGGCAAGGAACACGCCTAATTATATTGTCAGGAGGGAGACGGGGAGAACGAGTGTAGGGATTCTAGCGGGGAGTCAGGCGTGTAAGTATGAGGAGAAATTTTTGGAAGAGGGAGGAAGTAAGCTGGTTAGGGAGTGTTGGTGGGAGAAGGAGAACAGGAGAGGGGGTGGGAAGATGGAGGTTGAAAGAGAAAGGTATTTTAGAACGAATGGACTGCAGATGGATGAAGTGAGAAGGATGCATGAGGAAGAAAGGAAGGTAGATGAGTTGGTTAAGAAAAACAGCATGGAGAGAGAGAAGACAGCAGGGGACGAGAGAATAAGAGAGACAAGGTTTAATGGGAACTATGTGTGGATTATGCCAAGGGCGAGAGCGCAATATTTGTGTGAGAAAGGAGAGAAAGGAAGTCAGGAGCTTATAGCGAGAATGAGATGTGGGTGCATGGAGGGTTATAATAGGTTCTGGCTCGCTAGGGCAAAGACGATGTGTGAACTATGTGGGAAGGGGGAGGCAAGAGTGGAGCATTGGTTGGAGGAGTGCGTAGAGGTGGAAAGGAGTGGGATAAGCATGGTGGTACTGATGCATGAAGGGGGGACAAAAGGGCAGTAGCATGGGTGAATGGAGTCTTGGGTAAGATGGAGAAGAAGAAAAGGAAGGAGGAAGAGGAATGGAGAAGGAAAGATTGTAAATAGAGGAGGAAGTAAATATAAGTAAATGTAAATATTGAAAATAGTAGATGAGTATTAAGGATTAGCCGCGGAGGCAGAGTTTGGTAATGCGAGGCAAAGCAAGAAAGTAGGGACATGCGTGCGAGGCGAGGCGAAGCGAAGCGAGGAAGGCAATACGATAAGAGGGAGCGGCGTTAGAGATAAGGTGTGGACGGATGTTAGTTTTAAGAAAATTCTGTAAAAAATGGAAGTGTAAGCAAGTCAATTTTTTAAGGCCAGCAGGCTAAAAAATGAACGTTTATCTATCTATCTATCTATCTATCTAACCGTTTGCAATTTACAGCGTTACAAATAAATGATATTTCAACAAAAGTTGCATATTTGCACAGTTGTATTACAGAATCTGTTGCTCAGAAAAATATGAAACATCTACATTTTTTATAGGGTAAGTGTACCAAATACCGCCTAGGTTCCTAATGCCCAGGAATGTGCAGTTACGCGTAACTGGAAGTTTATGACGTAAATACCTAAAGAAGGTATTTCACGTAAAATACCTCGAGCATGTAAAATACGTGTAGAAAACCTCTGATTGGCTGCCTAATTCAAGTTTTTAATTTCCCGCCACAGAGGTGGCGCCCTCATATAGAGAACAACACAGAAAAAACAGAAGATAAACTTTACATCGATTTCCGACGAAAGATTCTCTGCAACAAAAATTAACTTCGGAGGATAAACTTTACACAAATATCGGTTAAACTTTCTTTTGTTTTTCCATGACATCACATGTATTTTGGAAGACGTGAAGTTGGCTGAATAAAACTTTATCGCTCTAAAAAATTTCCTGCAACAAATTTTATTCTTAGTTTTTTCTGTGAAGATGTAATTTACATCATGTAGAAAACTGATGACGTAAAATATCAGGTAAGTTACCGTAGAAAACCAAGTAAATTACCACGAGTATTTTACTTACACATCCCTGCTAATGCCGCCTACTCGGGTTTTGAAGAGCTTAACAGCGCTATCTGTGAGTTTGAGGCGGTAACATTAAGTTCACAGATTGCCCATGTAGGGGCGCTGGCGTTGGAGGTTGTATTGTTGCCTAGAAATATGTGAAACACGTTATTTTTTCCATGAGATTGCCAATCGAATTTTCGTACGTGAGTTTTTCGACTGAAATACCTGCTAAGTTTTGTTTTTAAATTTGTTCTCTTGAACCGCGTTGAAGCTTGTGAAATGCTGATTCAACAGGTGTAATAAATTTTGAGAATAACCGTATACCTAGCAAGTTTTATCATGTGATGTATGTGAAGTGGTCATTGTTTCTAATTCCGCCTACCAAGCTGATCCTAATTTCGCCTACTAGGCGGAAATGGGAACATGCTGGAAATCGTTTTTTACCACTTTTATTTCAACTTACAGATGTCTAAGAAGCAGAATCGAGCTTCTTATGGAGCTGAAGATTTGAAGAAGGCAGCTCTACTAGTAGAGGCGGTACGAAATAAAGCAATGGGGACGCTTCGAGCATCAAAACTTGAAGAAGTTCCTACCTGGCACTTGTGCAGGTCGTTATATTGATTGAAAATTAAATTGAGTTTCGTTCCAAATGAGTTTTACTTCTTTATATCCCCTAGTTTGTCGTCTGTTCCTAATTACGCCTACCAGGCGGTTTTAGGAACACCTGGTGGGCGGAATTGGGAACACTTTTTTGGAAATCGCGATTTTGGATTTTCTCACTCTTGCTAGAATAATTTCTAGGAGGATTTTTCTTACAGCAATTTGGGCTTCAGGAGTCAAAGACAGGACTCCGCTGGTAATATTTGGCATTTTTCCGGATGGATTTACCTGTAAACAGAGCTTCTATGGGGAAAAACAGTTAGGGTAGGCGGAATTTGGTATACCTACCCTATCGAGGTTGCGTCTCTTGAAAGCAAAAAGAAATCTTCAGATCGAATGAAAAATTCTCTCCGTTAAAAAATTGCGATTTTTAAGAGGAAATCGTCTAGACTTTTCATTTGGTAATAAAAAATCATCCACAAACAAACATCCACAAACAATCAAATTTTTAAAAAATTCACGTAATGTTCTGGTGCGAAAAATCTAACACTTAGTTTTTGGACACCTACTACATATTCGGAAAAGAATCGGAAGCTAAAAAGAAAAATATTTAGAACTGTATATATTAATTATTTTAATTTGAAAGCATTGCCTTCTGATTGTTTGAACAAAGTTAAGCAAAATAAGAATTATTTACAATATTAAAATGACAAGTGATTAATGAACTCTAAATTAATTATACACATTAAGGTTTTCATGCGCTACATTTTTCTAACAATGTGTAACATTTTCAACTCTCTTGAAACAATAAGAAGAGTTAAGAGAAAGTTAAGAAAAATAAGAATTTTGTTAAACTACAATCAATGGGCTATTTATTAATTATGCATATTCAGGGTCCTCACGCGCTACTTTTCAACAGAATTCTTTTTTCGATTTAAAAAATTTTTCACATTGATACATTTTTCTAATTTTCCATAGAAAATTACAATTATTCAAGGAAGCGTGGATTTATGAAAAATATATTACTTAAAATTATCCTGTGTCAAAGATTATTAAAATATTTCAAACAAGTTTAATATGCTCATTGACGATTTTTATTTATATGAATTGTTATAAAAATGAAGCAAGAGAGTTTATTAACAATAAACAATGTTATCAATGGTAGGTATAGGTTTTGCAACAATTTTAGGGAAAATGGTGACACTGGTTGACCTGAATGATTTCTTATTAAAAAATGAAAAGCCTACTTTTTTACCTTTCAAACAAAAGGTATCTCGGGGACATCTAAGTGCATACAGAAGTATAAGGGGCGACTGGCGACATATAAGTTAAATCTAAACAAATATTCAATTAGAAGAAAAATTTCTTCCATCCAAATGAATAAATGTTTAATTTAACAAAATAATTATTTTGTTGAAATCAATTTTTATTTTTTATGAATAATTTAATTTTGCTAATCAATTTAAACATTTTCTTTAACTAAAAAAAAACACATATTTATGTTAACACAATATTTTATTCATCTAAACAAATCTTTCATTGGTTGAAAAATGAAAATTTGTTACATTTGTGTGGAAAATTATTTTTTTTTATCTAAAAATTAAGCGATTCAATTTTTTGTTGGAAACTGATCTTTTTCAGTTCAAAATTCAACTATTTTGTTGCAAATTGATATTTTTCAGTTGAAAATTCAACTATTCTTGTAAAAAAATTGAACTATTTAGTGGAAAATTAACTTTTTGGTTGAAAATTGATATTTTTAGTTGAGAATTGAACTATTTGGTTAAAAATTCATGTATTTTGTTGAAAATTTGATTTTTTAGTAGAAATAAAATCTTTTTAGTTGAAAATTCATCTCTTTTGTAGAAAATTTAAATCTTTTGTTGAAAATTCTTTTTTTGTTTGTTGGAAATTAATCATTTTTTGTTTAAAGATTTACCGATCTTGTTGAAACTTCGTTTTTTTGTTGAATTCAACTGTTTTTGATTTAAAATTAAAATAATTTTTGGTTGAAATATCAACTATACCATTTTTTGTTAAAAAATAATCTTTTTATTTAGGTTTCATCACTTGAGTTAAAAATTCATTCATTCGTTTGAAATGAATAGATGTTTAATTTAACAAACTAATTATTTCGTTGAAACAAATTTTTATTTGTTATATGAATAATTTAATTTTGCTAATCAAATAAAACATTTTCTTTCACTAAAAAAAAATACATATTTAAGTTAACACAATATTTTATTCATCTAAACATGTTTCATTTGTTGAAAAATGAAAATTTGTTACATTTGTGTGAAAAATTATTTTTTTTATCTAAAAATTACGCGATTCAATTTTTTGCTGAAATCTGATCTTTTTTAGTTCAAAATTCAACTATTTGGTTGGAAATTGATCTTTTTTAGTTGAAAATTCAACTATTCTTGTAGAAAAATTGAACTATTTAGTTGAAAATTAACTTTTTGGTTGAAAATTGATCTTTTTTAGTTGAAAATTTAACTATTCTTGTAAAAAAATTGAACTATTTAGTTGAAAATGAACTTTTTGGTTGAAAATTGATATTTTTAGTTGAGAATTGAACCATTTGGTTAAAAATGCATGTATATTATTGAAAATTTGATTTTTTAGTGGAAATAAAATCTTTTTATTGAAAATTCATATCTTTTGTAGAAAATTTAAATCTTTTGTTGAAAATTCTTTTTTTTTTTTTTTTAAATTAATCATTTTTTGGTTAAAGATTTAACATATTGTTGAAACTACGTATTTTTTTTGTTGAATTCAACTGTTTTTGATTTAAAATTAAAATAATTTTTGGTTGAAATATCAACTATACCATTTTTTGTAAAAAATTAAACTTTTTGTTCAGGTTTCATCACTTGAGTTAAAAATTCATTTATTTGGTTGAAATGAATGAATGTTTAATTTAACAAAATAATTATTTCATTGAAATAAATTTTTATTTCTTATGAATAATTTAATTTTGCTAATCAAATGAAACATTTTCTTAAACTAAAAAAATACGCATTTATTCTAACACAATATTTTATTCATCTAAACAAATGTTTCATTGGTTGAAAAATAAAAATTTGTCACATTTGTGTGGAAAATGTTTTTTTATCTAAAAATGAAGCGATTCAATTTTTTGTTGAAAACTGATCTTTTTTAGTTCAAAATTCAACTATTTGGTTGAAAATTGATCTTTTTTAGTTGAAAATTTAACTATTCTTGTAAAAAACTTGAACTATTAAGTTCAAAATTAACTTTTCGGTTGAAAATTGATATTTTTAGTTGAGAATTTAACTATTTGGTTAAAAATTCATGTATATTATTGAAAATTTTATTTCTTAACAGAAATAAAATCTTTTTTGTTGAAAATTAATATCTTTTGTAGAAAAAAAATTTTAATCATTTGTTGAAATTTTTGTTTGTTTTTAAATTAATCATTTTTTGGTTGAAATGAATAAATGTTTAATTTAACAAAATAATTATTTCGTTGAAATAAATTTTTATTTGTTATGAATAATTTAATTTTGCTAATCAAATGAAACGTTTTCTTTAACTAAAAAAATTCATATTTAGGTGAACACAATATTTTATTCATCTAAACAAATGTTTCATTGGTTGAAAAATCAAAATTTGTTACATTTAAGTGGAAAATTATTTTTTTGTATCTAAAAATTAAGCGATTCAATTTTTTGTTGAAAACTGATCTTTTTTAGTTCAAAATTCATGTATTTGGTTTCAAATTGATATTTTTTAGTTGAAAATTGAACTATTCTTGTAAAAAAATTGAACTATTTAGATGAAAATTAACTTTTTGGTTGAAAATTGATATTTTTAGTTGAGAATTAAACTATTTGGTTAGAAATTCATGCACTTTGTTGAAAATTTGATTTTTTATTAGAAATAAAATCTTTTTGGTTGAAAATTCATATCTTTTGTAGAAAATTTAAATCTTTTGTTGAAAAGTCTTTTTTTCTTGTTAAAAACTAATAATTTTTTGGTTAATGATTTACCGATCTTGTTGAAACTTGGTTTTTACATTCTCATCTAGAGAAGGTATTAGATTTGTGTAAAATTTGACCCCCCCCCGGTTTTTGTCAAATGTCCACGTTTTGAGACCCCCTGAACACAAAAAACAGGTTTTCACGAATTTGTCTGTCTGTCTGTCTGTCTGGCTGCCTGCCTGTCTGTCTGTCTGTCTGTCTGGCTGCCTGCCTGTCTGTCTGTCTGTCTGTCTGTCTGTCTGTCTGTCTGTCTGTCTGTCTGTCTGTCTGTCTGTCTGTCTGTCTGTCTGTCTGTCTGTCTGTCTGTCTGTCTGTCTGTCTGTCTGTATGTCTGTCTGTATGTCTGTCTGTCTGTCTGTGAGCACGATAACTTTCGAAAGAATTGACTGATGCGATTGGCGTTTGGTATACTCTTTTAGTCTTCCAAACTAAAGGTCAAGTTCGTTAGACAGCCATTTTGGATGAAATTTCAAAAAGTGAGGGCATTTTGAAAATTTTTTAGACCATTTTTTTCAAAATTTGGAAATTGTATATACGGCCCCTCATAGTAATAAAAAATTCAATAATTTTATTCCCATGACATTTTTCGATAAAATGAAAATTTTCAGAGTTACAGCATTTTCAAAATCCAAAAGAAGAAACGATAATTAACATTTTCAGCCAAACAACGCACGATACGAAAAAAAGTCAAGAAAAGAAAAGTGTTTCTTTTTGCACGCCCTACAAGATTATCAGAACGACTTTTTGAATTTTTTTGAAAAATCGAAAATTCACATTTTTATTGCACAAGAAATAATGAAAAATCAACCAAATCTATTTTACGGTAGCTGGGTGTACAATCTAAACATGAACAATACAAACAATAAAGTAGCCTCGGAATGGTCTGAAACTTTGATTGACGAAATGCATACACACGGTAAACGTAAAGTTTGAGTTTCAGGCGATGAATGGAGACTGGGTGTTTGGAATGCTAGAGGAGTGAATGATCTTAAAGTAAGATAACTACGAGAAACTATGCATGCTAGGAAACTAGATATTTTATGTGTACCTGAGACAAAGAAAAAGGGATGCGAAAGTAGAAAACATAGAAAATGGGGTGTTGAAAGGCGGTTTTGAAATATGGTCAGGAGTAGATAGGGAATCACATGGTAGTCAAGGGGTCGGTTTGATTATGAATGAAAAAGCAAGATATATGTTCCAAAAACGTCTTAAATACTTTTTTTCTCCCCTTTTCAGATAGTTGGAAAAAAATCTTTCTGATTGTAGGATTTATTATGAAGATACGGAAATATACGCCGAAGTAAAGGAATTACCTTCTTCATTTTAAATCAAATACAACTTTAGTCATTTTTATCTGAAGAACATTGAACATAACATATGGTCGTTGCGAGCTTTTGGGTTTCTATTATACGATGAACAGAAACGAGCATGAAGCGCGAGGTTCACATGATGATCAAAGGAAATATCGAGCGCGAAGCGCGAGTGTCGTCATGAGAATGTGTTCCTTAAGGTCGATAGAACCTTAAGTAAATTAGTTCTTCTTTTTATGTAAAACTGACATAATTAAACCAAAAGCAGGTCATAACGATGAAGCTTACTAAGAGAGTATTACCCGCGAAGCGCGCAATAGCGAGCACACGAAGTGTGAAAACCTAGACGACAAATGTGTCCGAGCGCGTAGCGCGAGGTGAATACATTATCGAGCGCGAAGCGCGAGATAAACATATAATCGAGCGCGAAGCGCGAGATGAATACCCAATCGAGCGCGAAGCGCGAGATCCAACAGATGTGTGCCCAAGGCGCGTTGAAACTTGCGAGCCGCGCAATAATTTTAGTTGAAATTTCAACTATACCATTTTCTGTTAAATATCAATCTTTTTGTTTAGGTTTCATCACTTGAGTTAAAAATTCATTTATTTGGTTGAAATGAATGAATGTTTAATTTAACAAAATAATTATTTCGTTGAAATAAATTTTTATTTGTTATGAATAATTTAATTTTGCTAATCAAATGAAACATTTTCTTTAACTAAAAAATGCATATTTAGGTTAACACAATATTTTATTCATCTGAACAAATGTTTCATTGGTTGAAAAATAAAAATTTGTTACATTTGTGTGGAAAATTTTTTTTTATCTAAAAATTAACCGATTCAATTTTTTGTTGAAAACTGATCTTTTATAGTTAAAAATTGAACTATTTGGTTGAAAATTGATTGATTTGGTTGAAGATTCACATATCTTTTTGGAACTTCGTTTTTCTTTTGATTTAACTGTTCTTGATTGAAAATTACACTACTTCAGGTTGAAATATCAGCGATAACATTTTTTGTTAAAAATTCATTTTTTATTTAGTACTCATCACTTGAGTTAAAAATTTCTTTATTTGCTTGAAAATTTAACAATTTTGTAAAAACTGTTTTTCTAAAAATTCTTTGAAAGTTGAAAATTCAACTATTATTGTAAAAAAATTGAACTATTTATTTGAAAATTTTCTTTTTGATTAAAAATTGATATTTTTAGTTGAAAATTGAACTATTTGGTTTGAAATTCATGTATTTTATTGAAAATTCGATTTTTCTGTTAGAAATATAATCTTTTTGGTTGAAGATTCATATATTTGGAAGAAAATTTGAATATTTTGTTAGAAATTCGTTTTTTGCTGAAAATTAATCTTCCTAACTGAAAATTAAATTATTACATTTTTGGCTAAAGCTTTATAGTTTTTAGTTAAAAATTAAACTATTTGGCTTCAAATTTATGTTGATTTTTTTGGGTCGAAAATTAATATTATTGGTTGAAAATTCATGTATTTACTTGAAATATCATTTCTTTAGTAAAAAATTCAAATTTTTTTTTTAAATTTGTATTTTTCGCCAAATCGATTTTTTTGATCTGAAAATTGAATTCTTCCATTTGAAAAAAAAATGTTTTGTTTTATCTGGATTCATCAGTAATGTGGCTCCATCTGTTAGGAAAAAGCGAGAGTGCATCGGTCACGTGACGTGACTTAAAATTACTCTCATTGGCTGTATATAGCGCGCTTTTTTGAAGTTATTAAATGTATAAATCAATTTTGTATAATAAATCTTCATTGTAGAATTAATTAGATTAATTTTCAGATCACACAATAGTCTTTTAGAGTGAAAGATAAATTAATTATTGTATTTTACTCCTCACAGATATTTATAAATAAATAATGTAATAAATATAAATACATTTCAATTCAAGGGAAAGAACTCTTTTTTCACCAATGTGAAGTATCAATAATTCATAATATTTTGTTGTACTTTATAATTGTTATATATTGTAAAAAATTGATTTGCATATTTTATTTCAAATAATCGCGCAATCAACATCCAATGAGGCTGTTGGTGCGACGCATGCGCAGTGCGGTTGGGGAATGATTGCAAGTTTAGGTTAGGCAGCCGGTATTTCTGTTCGCCGATTCTGTCAGTATCAGTATAATTTTCCCTTTTTTTTTAGTAGATTACAACATAATAATGGAAAAAACTAGGCTTGATTTTCGGATTAAAGTGGACCTGTCTAAGTTTTTTCAAGACCATCGAAAAACCAGTTGGATATTCGTCGACTCGTCCACTATTTTGTACATCAAACACCTCAAAGAACACATTTCGAAACTCTTTGACATCAAAGAAGCCTTTTATCTTTTGTGCGAATCTACATATTTACCTTTTGATGAAGACGTACGCATCGTTCGCAATGATAGTTTTGTAACGTAAGTACATTTTCTCTCTAATTTCTGACAATTTTTCAATTTTACTTTTCATTCCTTGTGCGGACATATTTGGGATTTTGTAGGGTGACCAGACATCCTGATTTATCAGGACTAGTGTCCTAAAGAGTTTAAAATGCTTGGAGAAATTCTCACGAGCATGAGAATATGCTCGACCTGTATGTGCTTTGAGAATTTAATGAGCATTTTGAATTAGGATTTTAAAAATCGAATTTTCTACTTTTATTAATAATAATTACATTGTTTAAGTTTCGTGGGAAAATGCATCGCTTCAAATTGGAAAGAGTACTAAATTTAAACGATAAAAAAAGTAAAAGTAATAAAAACATATTCGCATTAAACAGTGTTTCTAAATATATTTAAAACACTTTGTAGTTGTTTTTTCAAGTCAAAAAGATAAATTTTAAACCAAAGAAACGAATTGTCAACTAAAATGATGAATCTTCAACCAAAAATATGAATTTTCAACCAAATAGTTGGTTGAATCTCAACCCAGAAGATTAATTCTCTACCAAAAAAAGACTCATTTTAAACAAAGTACATGAATTTGCATCTAAAAAAAAAACAATTTTCAACCAAAATTAGAATAGTTAAGATGTCAGAAAAATAAATGATCACGAAAAAGAAAAACGAATTCTCAACAAAATATTTATTTTTTTTTTTATTAAAAAAATGATTTTTTAACCAAAAATAGAACAATTAAATTTTCAGTTAGGTCAATCAATTTTCAACAAAAAAATGAATCCTCAACAAAATAATTCAATCTTAAACTAAAAAACATAAATTTACACACCAAAAATATAATAATTCAATTTGTAGTTAGAGAAGTAAATTTAGAAAAAACGGTTTTCAGCAAAAAATAATGAATTTTGAACAAAAAATATGAATTTTTGACCAAATAGTGGATTTTTCAGCCAAAGAAATGAATTCTTAAAAAAATAGAATTGTTAAATTTTCAACTAAATAGATAATTTTTTAACGAAAAAGATGATATTTCTATCAAAAAGGTAAATTTACCACAAAAAATGGAATAGTAAAAGTGAAATTTCAACTAAAATGATAAATCTTCAACTAAAAAAATTTAATTTTTAACCAAATACATGAATTTTAAACTAAAAAGATAAATTTTATACCAAAAATAAAAATAGTTACATTTTCAGTTAGTAAAATAAATTTCCAATCAAAAAATAAACGAATTTTCAACAAAATAGTAAAATTTTCAACCAAAAAGATGAAGTTTCAACTAATGAGAAAACTCTTCTACCAAAAAAAAGACTGATTTTCAACAGTGTTGAATTTTCACCTAAAACAAGTTAAATTTTCAAATAAAAATAGAATAGTTACATTTTTAGTAAAAGAATTAACTTTGAATAAAATTAAAATAAAATTTCATCAAAATAGTATAATTTCCAACTAAGAACGATAAATTTCTATAAAAAAAAAAAATTTCGACAAAAAGGGGAACAGTTACATTTTTAGTTTAAAAAATTAATTCTAAATAGGGAAAAACTAATTTTTAACCAAAAAGATCAATTTTCAACCAATAAGATGAATTTTCTATCCAAATATGTAGATGAATATATAACAAAGTACACGAATTTTCAACGAAGAAGATGAATTATTCACCAAGAAGATTAAATATTCTCTCACAAAATTCAAATTTTCGACCAATAAGATGAATTTTCTATCAAACTAGATGAATTTATAACAAAGTACACGAATGTTCAAACAAATATTTGATTTTTTAAATGAATTTTCAACCAAAAAAAAAACAAATTTCCAACAAAATAGTTTACTTTTCAACCAAACAGAATAAATTTTAACAAGGTTGTTTAATTTTCAGCCAAATAGTTCAATTTTTTAACCAAGAAGAATAATTTTCTATCGAAAAAGACGAATTTTCAACTAAAATGATGAATCATCAACCAAATAAATGAATTTTTAACAAAGTAGTTCCACTTCCAACTAAGTAGTTGAATTTTCTACCAAAAAAGATCAATTCTAAACGAAAAACGTGATATATTATATTTCAATCATAAAAAGGATTTTAATTTTATACAAAAAATAGTTGAATTCAATCAAAAAAGATGAATTTTCAACAAAATAGTTTAAATCGTCAACCAAAACCGTTTAGTTTCCAACCAAATACTTGCGATTTTCAACCATAATAATAAAATTAATTTAAACTTTAATTTATCGAAAATTTCGTAGCTCTGTCAGGTTTTCCCTGACATTCCCTGACTTTCTGGAATTACGTTTCATCCAAAATGAAAAAAAAATTTAACCAAATTGTCGAATTTTCAAGGCAAAAATACGAATTTGCAAAAAAAAATAATTTACATCTTAAAAGATCAATTTTCAACTAAAAAACGAACTTGTGAAAAAATAGTTACATTTCGAACCAAGTAGCTGAATTTTCAATCAAAATTTGTTCAGAATGAAAAGAAATTTAAGCAAATTTTGAAATTTTCAAGGCAAAAAGACGAAAAAGACGTAGGATCATTTGCAGTTAGTAAAATAAATTTTCAAATAAAAAAAAAACGAATTTTCAACATAACAGTTAAATTTTCAACCAAAGGTTGAAGATTTTAGGCTATTATGTTGAAAATTTAACTACTTAGTTGAAAGTGGAACTACTTTGTTGAATATTTATTTTTTTTTGGTTGATGATTCATTATTTTAATTCAAAAACATTTTTTTTTAAATTCATGTATTTTGTTGAAAAAGAATTTCTTTGGTTAAAAAAACTATTTTGTTGAAAATTCTTTTTTTTTGTTAAGAATTACATTTTTTAAACTGAAAATAAAACTATTCCGTTTTTAATTAAAAATTTATCTTTTTTTTTTTTTTTTTGAAAATTCATGTATCTTATAGAACATATTCGTCTTTTCGGAAGAAAATTATTCTTTATGGTTGAAAATTCATCTTTTCGTTCGAAAATTCAACTATTTGGTTAAAAATTTATTTTTTATTGAAGGTTCATCATATATAGTTAAAAATTAATATATTTGGTTAAATATTAACAATTTTCTTGAAATTTTTATTCTAATATTCAGTTTTTCTTCTTTAGTTACAAATTCAACTATTTCGGTGAAAATTCATGCATTTTGTTGAAAATTTGTCTTTTGTGGTAAAACATTAATCTTCTTGGTGATAAATGCATCTTTTTAATTGACAATTAATTTCTTCGGTTGAACAATTGAATATTTTGTGAAAAAAATTTGTTCATGGTTAAAAATTAATTTTTTTAACTGTGAATGTAACTATTCCATTTTGGGTTGAAAATTTATCTATATTGTTGAAAATGAATTTCTATTGCAGAAAATTTGTTATTAAATTTGTTATTAAATTGTTATTAAAATTTTTGGTTAAAAATTAATTTTTTAACATAAATATAACAGATTCATTTTTAGTTCAAAAGACATGTTTTTTAGTAGAAAATTTATGTGTTTTGGTGAAAATTCGTCTTTTTGGAGGAAACTTATTTTTTATGGTTGAAAATTCATCTTTTTGGTCAAAAGTTCAAATACATATTTGGTTCAAAATTAATTTTTTTTATTAAAGATATATTATTATAGTTGAAAATTAATTTCCTTGGTTAAAAATTTGAAAATTTTCTTAAAAATTCTTTTTTTTTGTTTGTTTGACAATCAACGAGACAATTAATTTTTTTTTCAGTAGAAAACTTAGTTGAAAATTCCTTTATTATGGTTGAAAATTAATTTTTTTAACTTTTTAGCTTGGAGAAATTCTCACGAGCATGAGAATATGCTCTACCTTTGTGTGCTTTGAGAATTTAATGAGCATTTATGAGGATTTTGAATTAGGATTTTAAAAATCGTATTTTCTACTTTTATTAATAATAATTACATTGTTTAAATTTCGTGGGAAAATGCATCGCTTCAAATTGGAAAGGGTGCTAAATTTAAACGATAAAAAAAGTCAAAGTAATAAAAACATATTATTCGCATTAAACAGGGTTTCTAAATATATTTAAAACACTTTGTAGTTGTTTTTTCAAGTCAAAAAGATAACTTTTTAACCAAAGAAACGAATTTTCAACTAAAATGATGAATCTTCAACCCAAAATATGAATTTTTAACCAAATAGTTAGTTGAATTTTCAACCCAAAAGATTAATCCTCTACCAAAAAAGACTCATTTTAAACAAAGTACATGAATTTTCATCTAAAAAAAATCAATTTTCAACCAAAATTAGAATAGTTAAAATGTCAGAAAAATAAATGTTCAACCAACAAAAAAAAGCGAATTTTCAACAAAATATATTTTTTTTTTTCATACAAAAATTATTTATTAACCAAAAATAGAACAATTAAATTTTCAGTTAGGTCAATCAATTTAAAAAAAAATGAATTCTCAACAAAATAATTCAATCTTAAACTAGAAAAGATAAATTTATAAACCAGAAATATAATAATATTTCATTTTGCAGTTAGAGAAGTAAATTTAAAAAAAAACGGTTTTCAGCTAAATTAATTAATTTTCAACAAAAAATATAAATTTTCAAGCGAAATTGGAATAGTTATATCTTCAGTTAAAAAAATTAATTTTCAACTAAAAAGCTCGCTAAAAAGAAACAAATTTCCAACCAAAGAAATTAATTTTTATTCACAATGATGAATTTCCAACAAAAAATATGAATTTTTGACCAAATAGTGGATTTTTCAACCTTAAACTATTTCTTCCTTCAACCTTTCAACTATAAACAAAAAAAAAAAATTTTCAACCAAATAATTTTTTTCAGCCAAAGAAATTAATTCTTAAAAACGAAAAAGATGACATTTCTATCAAAAAAGTAAATTTCCCACAAAAATGGAATAGTTAAAGTGAAATTTCAACTAAAATGATGAATCTTCAACTAAAAAAATTTAATTTTTAACCAAATACATGAATTTTAAACTAAAAAGATCAATTTTCTACCAAAAATAAAGTAGGATCATTTACAGTTAGTAAAATAAAGGTTCAACAAAAAAACAAACGAATTTTCAATCAAACAGTTAAATTTTCAACCAAAGGAATGAATTTTTAACCAAAAAGATGAAATTTCAACTAATAAGAGTACTGTCTACCAGAAAAGACGGATTTTCAACAAATAGTTGAATTTTAACCTAAAACAGATCAATTTTCAACTAAAAATAGAATAGTTAAATTCGCAGTAAAAAAATTAATTTTCAATGAAATTAAAGTAAATTTTCAACGAAATAGTCTAATTTTCAATCAAGAAGATTACATTTTTATCAAAAAAGATAAATTTTCGACAAAAAATGGAAGTTACATTTCCAGTTAAAAAAATTAATTCTAAATAAGAAAAAACTCATTTTCAACCATAAAGATCAATTTTCAACCAATAAGATTAATTTTCTAAAAAAATAGATTAATTTTGAACAAAGTACATGAATTTTCAACCAATTATTTGAATTTTTGAAGGAATTTCCAGTCAAAAAGTTGAATTAGTCACCAAGAAAATTAAATATTCTCACACAAAGTTTGAACTTTCAATAATATACAGGAATTTTAAACCAAATATTTGAATTTTCAACTTCAGAGGATAAGTTTTGAACCAAACATGTATACGAGTTAAGTTTTCAGTTAAAACAATAAATTTTCATCTAGAAAACATGATATACCAAAAATAGTTTTTTGTCGGCCACAGAAATAATTCTTTAAAAAAAAAATAGAATTGTTCAATTTTCTACTAAACAGATAATTTTTTAACAAAAAAGATGACATTTCTATCAAAAAGGTAAATTTCCCACGAAAAATGGAATAGTTCAAGTGAATTTTCAACCAAAATGATGAATCTTCAAATAATAAAAGGTTAGTTTTTAACCAAATACATGAATTTTAAACTAAAAAGATCAATTTTCTACCAAAAATAAAGTAGGATAATTTTCAGTTAGTAAAATAAATTTTCAACAACAAAAAAAACGAATTTTCAACAAAACAGTTAAATTTTCAACCAAAGAAATGAATTTTCAAACAAAAAGATGAAATTTCAACTAATGAGAGTACTGTTCGACCAGAAAAGACGGATTTTCAACAAATAGTTGAATTTTAACCTGAAAAAGATCAATTTTCAACCAATAAGATTAATTTTCTAACAAAATAGATTAATTTTTAACAAAGTACATGAATTATCAACCAAATATTTGAATTTTTGATGGAATTTCCAGTCAAATAGTTGATTTAGTCACCAAGAAAATTAAATATTCTCACACAAAGTTTGAATTTTCAATAAAATACAGGAATTTTAAACCAAATATTTGAATTTTCAACTTCAGAAGATAAGTTTTAAACCAAACATGTATACGAGTTAAGTTTTCAGTTAAAACAATAAATTTTCATCTAGAAAACATGATTTTCAACAAAGTAATTAATTTTTGAACAAAATAAAGGGTTTTCAACTAAAATCATGAATCATCAACCAAATAAATTAATTTTGAACAAACTAGTTCCACTTCCAACTAAGTCGTTGAATTTTCTACCAAAAAAGATGAATTCTTAACGAAAAACGTGATTATATTATATTTCAATCACAAAAAGTATTTTAATTTTATACCAAAAATAGTTGAATTCAACCAAAAAAGATAAATTTTCTACAGACTGATTTGAATCCTCAACCAAAACAGATTAATTTTCAACCAAATAGTCGCGATTTTTAACCATAATAATAAAATTAACCTCGTAATAGTTATTTGTATAATTTATAAACTTAGGGATTGAACATACAATTTTATTATTTTGTTCGAAATTTAACAAGTTTTTCATAAACAAGAAAGTTTTTTTTTGTTGAAAAATCAACTGTTTTGCTGAAAAATATTCTTTTTGTGTTGAAAATTCAACTATTTGGTCGAATATTAACTTTTTGGTTCAAATTTCATATTTTCGGTTTAAAAATTCATGTTTTGTAGCGAATTCGTCTTTCTACCTTAAAAATTCCACATTTTGGATGAAATTTTTTTTCATCATTGATTGAAAAAAATTTTTTTGTTGAAAATTTTTTCTTTTTGGTTTCAAAATTTATCTTTTGTCGTAGGAATTTCATCTTTTTTGGCTAAAAATGCAACAGTTTAGTTGAAAACGAATCTTTTTCCATCAAGGATTTTAGTCTATTATGTTAAAAATTTAACTACTTAGTTCAAATTGGAACTAATTTGTTAATTTTTCTTTTTTTTTTAATTGCATGTATTTTGTTGAAAATTAATTTCTTTGGTTAAAAAAACTATTTTGTTGGAAATTCTTTTTTTTAATCAAATTTTTTAAATTGAAAATAAAACTATTCCGTTTTTGATTAAAATTTTATCTTTTTATTTGAAAATTCATGTATTTTGTAGAAAATTTGTCTTTATGGTTGAAAATTCATTTTTTCGGTCAAAAATTCAACTATTTGGTTCAAAATTTATTTTGTATTGAAGATTCATCATTATAGTTAAAAATTAATTAATTTGGTTAAAAATTTAACAATTTTCTTGAAATTTTTATTTTAATATTCATTTTTTCTTCTTCAGTTACAAATTCAACTATTTCGGTGAAAATTCATGCATTTTGTTGAAAATTTATCTTTTGTGGTAAAATATTAATCTTCTTGGTGATAAATTCAGCTTTTTAATTGACAATTAATTCCTTTGAGTAAACACTTAAATATTTTGATTAAAAAATTTGTTTATGGTTAAAAATTAATTTTTTTAACTGTAAATATAACTATTCCATTTTGGGTTGAAAATCTATCTTTTCAAGTTGAAATTTCATCTATTTTGTTGAAAATTAATTTTTATTGCTAAAAATTTGTATTTTTTGGTTAAAAATTAATTTTTCAGCTGAAAATATAACAGATCCATTTTTAGTTCAAAATAATTTTTTTTTAGTTGAAAATTTATGTGTTTTGTTGAAAATTCGACTTTTTGGAAGAAAATGATTCTTTATGGTTGAAAATTAATTTTTTTTAACTGATAATATAACTTCCATTTTTTTTTAAATTAATGTTTTAACTGTAAATCTAATAGTTCTATTTTTGGTTTAAAATTTATCTTTTTGTGTAGAAAATTAATCTTTATGGTTGAAAATTCATCTTTTTGGTCGAAAATTCAACTATTTATGTATTTCTTCAAAACTTCGTCTTTTTTGGTAGAAAATTAATCCTCTTCTTTGAAAATTCATACTTTTTGGTTAAAAATTCAAATTTTTTGTTGAACATTCATGTATTTTGTTGAAAATTAATCTTTTTTGGTAGAAAATTAATCTTATTGGTTGAAAATTTATCTTTTTGGGTAAACATTAATTTCTTTGGTTGAAAATTTTACCATGAAGAAAAATGTATTACGATCAGGGAAAATAAAAAATTGGTCAGGGGAAAGTTAGGGAATTTTTAAATTGGTATTTTACAGCAACCATTTTTTTAATGGCTTGCCTTAATTTAAATAGTATTAATTTGGAGAGGGGAGGAGATTAGAGCTTTAAGAGGTTGAAAAGCCATCTGTTTTCTTTTTTGCTTTTAAAAGGGTAATTTTATTGAAATGTGAAGAGTTATTTAAATCTTTTAGTCTATTATGAAAGAAACATCTCGTTTAGATAAATCTTGCCACGGAAAAGTTTTTTATTTATCAAGATATAATTTTTCTTTTGTTTATTACAGAATAAATAAAGAGATTTCAAGGCATTTTTTGTTGACTGTACCAATTATTTTATAGATTGAAATGAACAGACTTTAATATTATGAATAATTCTATAAATTTTTTATTTCTTCTCCGCTAATATAGAATATTGAAGTATAAATTTTGTTCTATTCAAATTAGAAATTATAAAAATTATCAGTTTAAAATTTCGATGTTAATTCAGTTTCAGAATTAGAATAAGTCATGGCCATTCAACAGTTTTTTCGATGTGTTGACCACTCGGTTTTTTTTGTTTTTTTTTTAATATTTTCAACATTTCAAAATATTTTTAAC
The DNA here is from genome assembly GCA_932195095.1 of Andricus curvator. NCBI lineage: Eukaryota > Metazoa > Arthropoda > Insecta > Hymenoptera > Cynipidae > Andricus > Andricus curvator. The sequence continues at coordinate 87,674 of CAKNYM010047064.1, read as the reverse complement.
ATTTCACAAAGATTTCACGGATGTCAACGTTTTAAAAAATCGCGCATACCAGATTTCAATAAAGATTTCACAAACATTTTAAAATTTTAAAGATATAAAGGATTTCAATTATTTGAAAAAGGGTACAGTACACCAGGTTTCAAAGATTTAAAAAAATTACAAAAATTTGAAACGATTTCAAGAGGTTTCAAAACATTTTAGAAGATTTACAAAGATTTAAAATAATTCTATGATTTCGACGAATACAAAAGATTTTACAAATATTTCGCAAATATTTCAAAAGGTTTTACGAAGATTTCAAGGATTTCAAAGATCCAAAAAAGGCGTGTACACTAGATTAAAAAGTTTTCACAAAAACTTCTCAAAGATTTGGAACACTTCATAAAGATTTCAAGGATTTCAAAGATTTGAAAAAGGCGTGTGCATCAGATTTCGAAGATTTCACAAAGATTTTAAAACTTTAAAAGATTTCAAGGATTTTAAAGATTTTAAACAATTTAAAAATGTTTAAGGAGATATCAAAAGATTCCACAAAAGTTTCAAAGATTTCATAAAAAATGCATAAAGATTTCAAAAGAGTACGAGAATTTCAAAGATTTCAACAAGGGTACAGTACACCAGCTTTAAAGGATTTCAAAACGTTTCAAAGATTTTAAACGATTTAAAAACGGTTGAAAAGATTTCACAAGATTTAACAAATATTTCAAAGAATTAATAAAGATTTGAAAAGATTTCAAGAATTTCAAAGATTTCAAGAAGTGTACAGTACACCAGTTTTAAAGATTTCGAAACATTTAAAAGATTTTTAATGATTTCGAAAGGTTTTAACAAATTTGAGAAGATTTGAAAAGATTTTGACGATTTCAAACAAACAGAAAGGATTTCATGAACAAAGATTAAAGAAAGATTTAAAAAAATATTTCAAATATTTCACAAAAATTTACAAAATTTTCATATATTTTAAAGCTTTCAAGGACTTAAAAGATGTCAACAAGGGTACAGTACAAAATATTTCAAAGATTTCAAAACATTTAAAATATTTTGAATATCAAAATTTTTTAAGAAGATTTCAAAAGATTTAACAAAGATTTCAAATATTCCAGTGATTTTAAACGATTTCAACAAATTCCAGAAAAATTATACAAGTGTTTCAAATATTCTAGTGATTTCAAACGAATACAAAAGACTTCAGAGAGATTTTACAAATATTTCAAAGAATTTGGATTGATTTCAAAAGATTTCAAGAATTTAAAGATTTCTACAAGGATGCAGTACAACAGGTTTCAAAGATTTCAAAACATTTCAATGATGTTAAACGATTTCAAATGGTTTCAGCCACATTTAGAAGATTTCAAAAGGCTTTAATTATTTCAAACGAATGAAAAAGTTTTCGCAAACAAAGATTAAAGAAAGATTTCACAAATATTTGAAAGATTTCAAAAAATTTCACAAAGTTTTCAAGAAGGGTACAATACACTAGATTTCAAAGATTTCAAAAAATTTCAAAGACTTCAAACGATATAAAAATTTGTTAGAAGATTTCAAAAGGTTTCAATACATTTGAGAAAATTTCAAAAGATTTCAATGATTTCAAACGAACACAAAAGATTTATCAAACAAAGATTAAAGAAAGAATTCACAAATATTTCAAAGATTTCAAAAAATTACACAAAGATTTTCATAATTTTACAAAAGCTTTAAAAAAATAGCAAACGTTTATTTCATTATTTGATATAAAAAAGGAGACCTGGAAAAACTTGATTTCTTTACCGACAAAACCTGGAAAAGACCTTGAATTTTGTTCCTAAAAATCGTTGGACACCTTGCTTGCAAAAGTTCAGGATTTTTACGATATGCTGTTAGAAATAAACAGAAGTTCGCACGAAATCTATAAATTCCAGTGACTTTAATAGGAAAAGTCAGGGATTTCGACAAAAATTCTAAAAGTCAGGGAATTTCAAACATTTCAAAGGATTTCAAAGGATTTGAAATATTTTAGAGCATTTTAAAAGATTTCAAAAGATAGAGCACATTAAAAAATTCTAAGGAATTTTTAACAGATTTAAAAACTTTCAAGGGATTCCAAAAAAAATTTCAAAGGATTCAAAATATTTTAGAGTATTTAAAAAGATTCCAAGAAATTTTCAAATGACTTCACTAATTTGAAGTGCTTTCAAAGAATTTGAAAGATTTTAGAATATATTTAAAAATTCTAAGGAATTTTCAGGGGATTCCATAAGATTTGGAATATTTTAGTGTATTTTAAAAGATTCCAAGGAATTTTCAACTGGTTCCAATAATTTGAAGGGATTCCAAATGATTTGAAAGATTTTATGGTATTTTAAAAGATTCCAAGGAATTTTCAGTCGATTTGAAAGATTTTAGAGTATTTTTCAAACCTCCAAGGAATTTTAATAGCTTCAAAAGCTTTCAAGGAATTTAAAAAAGACAAAGGATTTAAAATATTTTAGATTATTTAAGAAGATTCGAAGAAATTTTCAATTGACTTCAATAATTTGCAGTGCTTTCAAAGAATTTAAAAGATTTTAGAGTATATTTAAAAATTCTAAGGAATTTTCAGGGGATTCCATAAGATTTGAAATATTTTAGGGTATTTTAAAAGATTACAAGGAGTTTTCAATCAATTTGAATGATTTTAGAGTATTTTTCAAACCTCCAAGGAATTTTTAATACCTTAAAAAGCTTTCAAAGAATTTAAAAAAAACAAAGGATTTAAAATATTTTAGATTATTTAAGAAGATTCGAAGAAATTTTCAATTGACTTCAATAATTTGAAGTGCTTTCCAAGAATTTGAAAGATTTTAGACTATATTTAAAAATTCTAAAGAATTTTCAAGGGATTCCATAAGATTCGAAATATTTTAGTGTATTTTAAAAGATTCCAAGGAATTTTCAATTGGTTCCAATAATTTGAAGGGATTCCAACGAATTTGAAAGATTTTAGAGTATATTTAAAAATTCTAAGGAATTTTCAAGGAATTCCACAAGAGTTGGAATATTTTAGTGTATTTTAAAAGATTCCAAGGAATATTCAATTGGTTCCAATAATTTGAAGGGATTTTAAAAGATTTGAAAGATTTTATGGTATTTTAAAAGATTTCAAGGAACTTTGAATCGATTTCAATAATTTGATGTGATTACAAAGAATTTGAAAGATTTTTACGGTATTTTTTAAACTGCCAAGGAATTTTCAAGAGCTTTAAAAAGTTTCAAGAAATTTCAAAACATTTCATAGGATTTAGAATATTTTAGGGTATTTTTCAAACTTCCCAAGAATTTTCAAGAGCTTCAAAAAGTTTTAAGGGATTTCATAAGATTTGAAATATCTTAGGGTATTTTTAATAAAAGTGATTTCAAAGAATTTGAAAGATTTTAGGGTATTTCGAAGGATTCCAGGGAATTTTTAATTGGTTACAATAATTTGAAGGGATTTCAACAGATTTGAAAGTTTTTATGGTATTTTAAACGATTCCAAGGAATTTTAAATAAATTTCAATAATTTGAAGGGATTCGAAAGGATTTCAAACATTTTAAAAATTTTAGAATATTTTAAAAGATTCCAAGGAATTCTAAGGAATTTTCAAGGGATTCCATAAGATTTGAAATATTTTGGTGTATTTTAAAAGATTCCAAGGAATTTTCAATCGATTTGAAAGATTTTAGAGTATATTTAAAACTTCTAAGGAATTTTAAGGGGATTCCATAAGATTTGAAATATTTTAGGGTATTTAAAAAATTACAAGGAGTTTTGAATCGACTTCAATAATTTGATGTGATTTGAAAGATTTTCAAGGTATTTTTCAAATTGGCAAGGAATTTTCAAGAGCTTTAAAAAGTTTCAAGAGATTTCAAAACATTTCATAGGATTTAAAATATTTTCGGGTATTTTTCAAACTTCCAAAGAATTTGCAAGAGCTTTAAAAAGTTTCAAGGGATTTCATAAGATTTGAAATATCTTAGGGTATTTTTAATAAATTTAAAGTGATTCCAAAGAATTTGAAAGATTTTAGGGTATTCCGAAAGATTCCAGGGAATTTTTAATTGTTTTCAATAATTTGAAGGGATTTCAAAATATTTGAAAGTTTTTATGGTATTTTAAACGATTCCAAGGAATTTTAAATAAATTTTAATAATTTGAAGGGATTCGAAAGGATTTGTAAGATTTAAAAATTTGTAGAATATTTTAAAAGATTCCTAGGAATTTTCAAGAGCTTCAAAAAGATTCAAGAGATTTCAAAACATTTCGTAGGATTTAAAATATTTTAAGGTATTTTTCAAACTTCCAAGGAATTCACAAGAGCTTTTAAAAGTTACACGGGATTTCATAAGATTTGAAATATTTTACGGTATTTTTAATTAATTTGAATAATCTGAAGAGATTCCAAAGGATTTGAACAATTTTAGGGTATTTTTAAAAATTCTAAGGAGTTTTCAAGAGCTTTCAATCATTTGAAAGAAATGCAAAGGATTTGAAAGATTTTAGGGTATTTTTTCAAAATTCCGAGGAATTTTCAAGAGTGACAAAAAATTGCAATGGATTTCAAAATATCTTAAATTTATATAAATTATAAAGAAGAGAGAGTCTGTAATGCTTAAATCTTAAACTGCGATTTTGAGTGTTCTAAATTTATAGTCGCCCAAGTATTAAAAGGGTTTATTTTTTAAATTATCGAAGATTTAAACTTTTTTTGCAGCTTAGTGCCTGGCACTTTAGTCGATAATAGTTCAAATTCCATGGAAGGATGGCCTCGTACTAATTCTCTTAAGGAAACAGTTTCACAAGGTTCAAGCGTCCAAGCCAGCACTTTTGATGAGAAAGAAGTACAAACTGATAGAGATGATCAAGCTATATCGACAAATTCTCTTAATGGGGACGTAACTATGAGGATTACCTCTGATGATACAATACCAGGTTCGAAATTCTTCTCATATTATGAAAAAAATGACACTAAAGACACTATTTTCTAACAATCCTTGTCTAAAAAATAGGTTTGTCACGAAAATACCGAAAGCATTTTTGTCACTTTTCCTCAATGCCGATTGGGTAATTTGAAAAACTCGAAGGAAAGAATGTTGTCAAATTCAAACACATAATTAAGATTCTAAGTTTCAGTTGAAACTTCACTAATGTAAAATTTTATCAAAGCCAGACATATTCAAAAGATTTAAAATTTGTATTTGACATGACAAAAGTAACTTTATTGTCAAATATCTATCAAAAGTTGTATTTTTGTTAAAGGTGAAAAATTACCATTTTTTCAATCATTTTAAAGTATTATTTCAATTGAATTAATTATTTTTGAAAACTAAAACTTACTCAAAAAGATCATTTTTGAGCAAAACTCAATTAATTTTTAACCGAAAAAGAAAATGGAATTTTCCACAAATCTGTTAAATTTTTAAGTAAAGGAATTGATTTTTTAAATAAAATAATGAATCTTCAATCAAAGAAAAGAAGAAATTTTTAATCCAATAATTGTATTTTCAACCCAAACGATGAATTTTCTACCAAAAAGAGACAAATTTCCAAAAAAATAGATGAACTTTCAACAAAATAGTTACATTTTCAACCAAACAGATGAATTTTCAACCAAGAAGATTATAAAAAAAAAATTGTCGACAAACAATGGAATAGTTAAATTTTCAGTAAAAAAAATCAATAAAAAAACAAATTTTCAATCAGCGAAATGAATTTTCAACCAAAAAGATTAATTGTTTACCGAAAACAATTGATTTTTAACAAAATACATGAATTTTCAACCAAATAGGTGAATTTTCAACTGGGGAAGATGAAGGTCAAACCAACCATGGAATTGTTAAATTTTCAGTTAAAAAATTAATTTTCAGCAACAACAGTGAAACGATTTTTTAACAAAATGCTTAAATTTTCAACCCAAAAGATGAATTTTCTAACAAAAAAAGACAACTTTTCTACAAAATAGATGAATTTTCAAAAAAATAATTAAATTTTCAAACAAACAGATAAATTTTCAACCAAGAAGATTAAACGTCTATCAAAACATAAATTTTCGACAACAAATTGAATGGTTAAATTTACAGTTGAAAAAATCAATTTTTAATTTAAAAAAAAGCACATTTTCAAACAAATAAATGAATTTTCAACAAAAAAAAAGGGAATTAGTCATCAAAAAGATTAATTTTCTACCACAAAACAACCAAGGTTCAACAAAATACAGAAATTGTTAACCAAACAGCTGAATTTTAAACTGAAGAAGATAAATGAAAACCAAACATGGAATAGTTAAATTTTCAGTTAAAAAAATTAATTTTCAATAAAAAGGAACTAATTTTCAATCAAAAAATTCATTTCCAAAGAAAAAGATTAATTTTCTACCAAAAAAGATTGATTTTTAACAAAATACATGAAAAAGAAGTTGGAAATTCATGTATTATTATTATTATTATACCATTAAGCCATTTCCCTTTCGGGGTAGGCGTGACTTGCTCGGTTGGAGAATAGTAGTGTGCATATGGGTATAAAGGTATAAGGTAGGTAGGAATATAGGTATGAGGTGGATAGGTATATAAGTGTTAGGTATATATATTTTAGATTGATCTGGAATTCTCGTGTTATTTATTTAAATGACACGTTTACTCCGCAACACTGCTCCGACCCAGGTTGCTGATCAATCTCTCTAGCGATCACCCCAAGTGAAGAGCCTCACAAAATTGTTATGTATGGTTCTCCACTTGGGCCCATTAGTATCCAAGATCTTTGTTTCAGGCGTCATTCATTCTACTGTCACTCTGTTTACAAACTATTTGTCGCCACACTTTTCTGTCCTGGCATACTACTCTAGCTTCCTTCACGTCCATGCATTTTTTCATGCAAGCTCTTGTGTTCCTATGGCTTCTTATGTCTCTACGGATTAATGTCTCATTTACAGATTCTAACCATTCTTTCGGCGGTCTACCTCTGGGCATTCTGCCATTTACTTTACCTTTATACACTTGTTTGGTCAGTCGTTCATCTTTCATTCTTTCAAGATGTCCGAACCATCTTAACTGATTTCTTTCCCATGTGTCAACTATTGTCTCTTTTGCACCACATTCTTTGAGGATTGTCTCGTTTCGGACTTTGTCCATTAGTGTTTTCCCGCATATTATGCGCAGAGGTTTCATGCCGATCGCGTTAATTTTACTCCTGTCCTTTTCTTGACAGGTCCATGTCTCGCTACCGTATAGTACAGTCGGTACGAATATAGAATTGTGTATGGCCATTTTAGCTTTTTTTGATATGTTTTTATTTGTTAGGATGGACCCTGCTCTACCGATAACCTGTTTACCCTTATTTATGCGCCTATCTAACTCCCCATCTATTTTTCCATCGCTAGTGAATAGACTACCTAGATATACGTACTTGTCAACTTGTTCTAATCTCTCATCATTTAGGACAATGTTGCACATTGTTTTCTCACTCTTTCCCTCAAACACCATGATTTTTGTTTTATTTACGTTAATTTTGAGTCCCATGTCCTTCATGCTTGTATGAAGTTTATTCAACATTCTTTGCAAGTCCTCGACTGATTCTGCCATAACAATCTTGTCATCTGCGAAAGCTAACCCACGTACCTTAACTGTTTGGAGATCTACACCTTCTTCGTCGAAGAGTGCAGTTCTTAGACACTTATCCATGAATATGATGAATAGCCACGAGGACATAACGCATCCTTGTTTCACGCCTTGCGTAATATCGAACCAGTCACTCAGTTTCCCGTTTACCCTTACGCTCGCTTTACTACCTGTATATATTGTTTTTATTGCTTGCAGGAGCCCTCCATTTACTCCGTATTCTTTAAGAACTTCCCAAAGTTTACTTCTATTTACCGTGTCAAATGCTTTTTCTAGGTCAATAAATGCACAGAAAACTTTCTTTCCTACTCTCAAGCTTTTTTCTGTGATCTGTCTTAGGCTAAATATCTGATCTGTACATGATCTTCCTGGCATAAATCCACTTTGGACTTCCCATATGTTTTCTTCTGTGATTTCCATTACCCTACGAATAAGTATTTTTGAGTATATTTTACTTACGGTACTTAGTAGGCTGATACCTCTGTAATTACTGCAGTTGTTTTTATCTCCCTTTCTTTTGTATATTGGTACGATAATCGCTTTTTTCCAATCGTCTGGGACTTTCCCCGTCTCGATACATAAATTTATTAATTCGCACAACCTGTGAGGTATGTACTCGCCACCGTATTTGAGCATTTCAGCACTAATACTGTCTATGCCAGCAGCCTTACCGTTTTTCAAGTTCTTAATTATGTCTCGGACCTCAGTGACACAGACTTTTTCAATTGGGTTTTCTAATGCATTATGTTCTATGTCGTAGTTTTGTTGTCCTATATCTTCACCTCCTAATAGTTCTTTAAAAGAGTCTTTTAAAGCGTCTACTATCCCGTCTATATCATATAGCACTTCACCTTTGCTGTTTCTCATGCTAGCAAACTCTGTACTTTTACTTTCCTTCAACTGTTTATATAGTAGTTTCATTATTCCTCCAAAGCCGTTTTGTATTTTGTTCTCTTCTTCTGTTCTGATTTTTTCTTTACTCTCCTTGACTAGTCGTTTCATTTTCCTCTTTTTGTCTTTGTAATCATTTTTGAGTCTATTTCTCTCCTCATCGCTAAGACCTGTCATGTTTAATGTTCTCTTGTGCGCTTTTTTCTTTTCTCGCTGGGCGGCTTGAATTTCATCATTCCACCATGCATCACCAGACTTTCTTCCTACCACTGCCGTACCACACACTTCAATTGCAGTTTTAACAATGATATCCCGTAATAAAGCCCACGCGCCCTCTATATCTTTATTGCTCGTAAGCGCTTCCCAAGTTGTCCTATCTATGCGTTCGCTTAACTTATTTTGAAACTCTATTCGCACTTCCGGTTTCTGTAAATTTTCAATCTTTATTCGAGTTTGTTTCGTTTTTTCTGTTCTCTTTCTTTTCCATCCCCGGCCTAAGTTTATTTTAGAGATTAAAAGATAATGATCAGTATTGCATTCGGAACCCCTCATGACTCTTGTATCTTTGACTAGTTCTCTTAGTCTTTCATCCGCAATAACGAAATCAATTACACTGCGGTTATTTCCTTTACACCAAGTGTACGTGTGGATCATTTTATGTCGAAACCAAGTATTGGTAATAAATAGGCCCTTTTCTAGGCATAAGCTAACTAATTTTTCCCCGTTATAATTTTTTCTTGGATCCCCAAATTTACCTAGTACCCTTTCTGTATCTGTATCCTGACGTTGAACGCCGACCCATCCGTTCATATCTCCTAGCAGAATTATTCTTTCACCTGGATCGCAAGTACTTATTGTGTCATTTAAAGTGTCCCAGAAAGCGTCTTTGACTTCTCGCGGCTCACTGTCAACTGGGGCGTAGCACGCTATGATAAATAACCTTCTGATTCCTACCTTCATTCTAGCCCACAACAATCTGGGAGATACAAAATCATGATCTTTGAGATGCTGTCTTGCTTTTTTATTCATAATTAAACCGATCCCTTGACTACGATTTGATTCACTACCTACTCCTGACCATATTTCAAAACCGCCTTTCAACACCCCATTTTCTATGTTTCTACTTTCGCAACCCTTTTTCTTCGTCTCAGGTACACATAAAATATCTAGTTTCCTTGCATGCATAGTTTCTCGTAGTTCTCTTATTTTAAGGTCATTCACTCCTCTAGCATTCCATACACCCAGTCTCCATTCATCGCCTGAAATTCGACCTTTACGTTTACCGTGTGTATGCATTTTGTCGATCCAAGTTTCAGTCCATTCCGAGGCTACTTTATTGTTTGTATTATTCATGTTTAGATTGTACACCCAACTAACACCTTTATGCGCGAAATTTGTTTTGCGAGCCGAAATCATGTCCAATTTAAGTGATTATTCGTCGTACGGTGGATAGTCTATCTGTAACGTCAGTCCCACCAATACTTCTGTTACTGCGTGGGGGGGGGGGTGGATGTGAGGACAGAGAAAGGAAACCGAGAGTCTCAATTGGTTGGTGATTTATGCTGAGAAGGTTACCGTTATTGAAAAATCGTCTTTTTTGGTAGATAATTAATCTTCTTGTTTGAAAATTAATTTTGTTGGTTGAAAATTCATCCTCATGGTTGAAAATTCAAATATTCTACTTTTTTGGTAGATAATTAATCTTCTTGTTTGAAAATTAATTTTGTTGGTTGAAAATTCATCCTCATGGTTGAAAATTCAAATATTCTAGTTAAAGATTAAAAATTCATTTTTTTGTTTGTTTAAAATTCAACTATTACAGTTGATAATTCATCATTATAGTTGAAAATGTATCTCTTTGGTTGAAAATTAATCTTTTTAAATTAAAATTTTATTATTAATTCATTTTTTGTTTGAAAATTCAACTATAATGCATCATTTTAGTTGAAAATTCATATTTCATGTTTAAAATTCAACTATTGCAGTTGAAAATTCATGATTTTAGTTAAAAATTAAAAGTTCAACTATTTGGTTACAAAATTGTCTTTTTTTAGTTGAAAATTCAACTTTTTGGTTGAAAATTCGTATATTTTTTTGAAAAATCGTCTTTCTCGGTAGAAAATTAATCTTCTTGTTTGAAAATTCATTTTCCAAGTTGAAGATTCATAATTTTAGTTAAAAATGCCTCACTTTGGTTGAAATTCAACTATTCCAGTTAAAAATTTATCATTTTAGTTGAAAATTCATCTTTTTTGTTAAAAATTCAGTTAAAGATTCATCACTTTAGTTGAAAATTTATCATTTTGGTTGAAAATTCAACTATTTAGTTGACATTTGGTCTTTTTCAGTTAAAAATTCCACTATTTTGTTGATCATTTATGTATTTTGTTTAAAAAAAGCGTCTTTTTTGGTAAAGAATTAATCTTCTTGTTTAAACATTCATGTTTTTGGTTGAAAATTCAACTATTCCACTTAAAGATTCATCAGTTTAGTTGAGAGTTCATCACTTTGGTTGAAATTCAACTATTCCAGTTAAAAATGTATCATTTTAGTTGGAAATTCATCTTTTTTGCTTAGAATTCAACTACTCCAGTTGAAGATTCATCACTTTAGTTGAAAATTTATCAGTTTGGTTGAAAATTTAACTATTTTGTT
>CAKNYM010047064.1:58674-74718 GCA_932195095.1 Andricus curvator | reverse complement strand
TCATCAGTTTAGTTGAAAATTCATCACTTTGGTTGAAATTCAACTATTTCAGTTAAAAATTTATCATTTTAGTTGAAAATTCATCTTTTTTGCTTAAAATTCAGTTGAAGAGTCATCAGTTTAGTTGAAAATTCATCACTTTGGTTGAAATTCAACTATTTCAGTTAAAAATTTATCATTTTAGTTGAAAATTCATCTTTTTTGCTTAAAATTGTGGTTGAAAATTAAACTATTTAGTTGAAATTTGGACTTTTTTAGTTTAAAATTCAACTATTTTGTTGAAAATGTATGTATTTTGTTAAAAAATCGTCTTTTTTAGTAGAAAATTAATCTTCTTCTTCACAAATTCATGTTTTTGTTTGAAAATTCAACTATTCCAGTTAAAGATTCATCACTTAAGATGAAAATTCATCACTTTGGTTGAAATTCTACTATTCCAGTTAAAAATGTATCATTTATTTGAAAATTCATTTTTTTCTTTCTAAAAATAAAACTATTCCAGTTGAAGATTCAATTCATCACTTTGGTTGAAATTTTTGTTTTTTGTAAAATTAATTTTTTTCTTTTTTGAAAAGTCTAAAGTGAGTCCAAAGGCTGTAATTATTCATATATATTTTCAGAACCAGCAACAGCCAACGCTACAATGTACCATAGCATGTTAGATGAGTCCGAAGTCAACAGCGGAACTGAGTCAAGAATCACAGACAGTCTGATGACAGAAGATAACAGTATGGATCTGAACACACCAGCCAAAAGGAAACGTACTCGTCGAAAAAAAGTAAAGAGACTAACCAATGATGTCACCAACCATGTGTCTACATACCAGGATGAACCAAAAAAACCAAAAATAATCGACTCTATCCTAATTGCATCTGGAAAACACATCAGATTCAATGCTCCTGATGAAGAGATCGTTTCTCAAAGCAGTCGTCCAACAGTCAATTTTAATTTTCCAAAATTTAACGATAGTCCTGGGCCAAAGAAAACTCTATCGAAGGATCTTGATACCCTCTTGGCACTGAAGCAATGCTCAACACCTTTAACTTTTTCCTGTAAAAAAGTTGAAAAGGATGTGAAAATCGAAAAAACCTCCAAATCGCTGACAGACGAAGATGAAGAAAATCTCACTGAGTCTGCCAGAAACATTGTGCCGAAAGAGATTAAGAAACAGAAGAATGATCTGCAGATTGAGGATATTGTTCCTGAAAATTATCCACTTTCTGATGCACTTCCAAAAGTAGATGATGTTATCGCCTTCAAGGTAAGGATAACATTTCTGCGTGGAAAATGATAAAATATTTAAATGATTTAACTTTAAAAAGTCTTTTGTTTTATAGCTTTTCAAAATGGGAGATGATTACACGCCTCATATTTCGAAATACATCATTGGAAAAATCTTAGCTATCCATCCGATAACGTCACTCTGCACAATCAAGATTCTGAGTAAGTTAATTCATTTTTTTACTCAGATTGCTCAAACTTTTTTAATTGATTTTTTAATCAATAATTCTCTTTAATTGAAAAGTCTACTATTTTATTTTTGGATCGAAATTCATCTCCTTTCGATCAAAATTCTATTATTTGGTTAAAAATTCAATTATTTTGTTGAAAATTGAAATACTTTATTAAAAATTATGTTTTTTCAACTGAAAATTTAATTATTCTATTTTTTCTTAGATGAAAATTGATCGGATTTAGTTTTAACATTGAACATTCGACTATTATATTTTTCATTAAAAATGCATATATTTGGTTGAAAATTCAACTACTTCACTGAAAGTTGAAGTACTTTGTTCAAAATTAATTTTGTTGGTTTAAGATTTAGCTATTTTGATTTGGAAATTCCTTTTTTTCTGGTTGAAAGTTAACTTGTTTAACCGAAAATTCAATTATTCCATTTTTGGTTGAAAATTTATCGATTTTAGTTCAAAATTCAACTACTTGGTTGAAAGTTTAACTGCATTCTTAAAAATTAATTTAAATTATTGAAAATTTATCCCTTTGGTTGAAAAGGTGACTATATTGTAGAAAATTCATATTTTCGGGTTAAGAATTCAACGTTTTTGTAGAAATTTCGTCTTTTTGGGTTGAAAATTTAATTATTTTTTTGAAAATTGAACTGCTTGGTTGAAAATTAAACTATTTTATTAAAAATTCATTTTATTATTAAATTTTTGTTTGTTGAAAATTAATTTTTTTAACTGAAAATTTAATTATTCTATTTTTTTAGATCAAAATTGAGCGGATTTAGTTAAACATTCAACTATTACATTTTTCATTAAGAATTCTTGTTTTTAGTTGAAGATTAAACTGTTTTGGTAGAAAATTAAACTATTTCGTAGAAAATTAACTTTTATGTTGAAAAATCATATTTTCTGGTTGAAATGTCAATGTTTTTGTACGTAATTCGTTTTTTTCGATTCAAAATTTAACGATTTTGTTAAAAAAATTGTTGTTTAAGATTCACTTTTTTGGTTGAAAATTGAACTATTTTGTTGAAAATTCTTTTTTTTTGTTTATTAAAAATTCATCTATTAGTTTGAAAGTTAAACTAATTTATTAAAAAATTAATTTTAATTAAAGATTCACCTCTTTCGTTGAAAATTTAACTGTTTAACTGTTGAAAATTCGTTTCATTTTTGGTTGAAAATTAATTTTTTTAACTAAAAATTTAACTATTCTATTTTTGATAAAAAATTCATCTTTTTTAGTTGAAAGTTCAACTATTTTGTTGAAAATTCATGTGTTTTGTTGAAGATTTATAATTTTGGTTGAAAATTTATCTCTTTGATTGAAAATGTAACTGTTTTGCCGCAAATTCTTTATTTTTTAGTTGAGAATTAATTTTTTTAACTGAATATGTAACTATTCCATTTTTTGATAATTTATATTTTTAATTAAAATTTTAACTTTTCTAGTTGGAAATTCTACTATTTGGTTGCAAATTCATGTATTTTGTTCAAAATTCTTCTTTTTTGGTAGAAAATTAATCTTCTTAGTTGAAAATTCATCCTTTTGGTTGAATTCTACTGTTTTGTATTTAAAATTTATATATTTTCTTGTTGAAGTTTCGTTAATTGAAGATTTATCTCTTTGGTTGAAAAGCTGACTATTTTATAGAAAATTCATATTTTCGGGTTAAGAATTCAACTGTTTTCTAGAAAATTCGTATTTTTGGGTTGAAAATTTAATTATTTTGTTAAAAATTTGCTTTGGAAATTTGTTTTTTCTTTTGTTGAAAATTAATTTTTTCAACTGCAAATTTAATTATTCTATTTTTTGAGATGAAGATTGATCGGATTTAGTTGTACATTCAACTATTACGTTTTTCGTTAATCATTCATAATTTTGGTTGAAAATTCAACTACTTAATTGAATGTTGAACTACTTTGTTCAAAATTAATTTTATTGATTCAAGATTTAACTGTTTTGTTTTGCAAATTCCTTTTTTTTAAGTTAATTTTTTCAACTGACAATTTAAATATTCCATTTTTGGCTGAAAATTGACCGATTTTAGTTGAAAATCCAACTACTTGCTTGAAAGTTGAACCAACTTGTTAAAAATTCATTAGATTGATTAGAGATTTAGCTCTTTGGTTGAAAAGCTGACTATTTTCTAGAAGATTCATAGTTTCGGGTTAAGAATTCAACTGTTTTGTAGAAAATTCGTATTTTTGTGTTAAAAATTGTATTATTTTGGTAGGAATATCAAATCTTCTGTTGAAAATTCGTCTTTTTGGTTTGAAAATTCATCCCTTTTGGTAGAAATTTTATCTTTTTTGATTAAAAACACAACTGTTGGTTAAAAATTAATTTGTATTGGTTGAGGATTCAACTATTTTATTGCAAATTTAAATATTTTGTTCAAAAATCATCTTGTTGGTTAAAAAGTAAAATGCATTCGAAATGAGTCGCTTTGATTGAAAATTTACATATTTTATTGAATTTTGATTTGTTTTTTTTGTGGTTGAAAATTAACGTTTTCAACTGAAAACTTAACTTATCCATTTTTGGTTGAAAGTTTATCATTTTTATTTAAATATTCAACTATTTGGTAGAAAATACAACTGTTTTTTTATTAATTAATTTTGTTGTTTTTGAAATTCATCGCTGTATGTTGAAAATGCAACTATTTTGTTCAAAAGTAATCTTTTTGGTTGAAAATTAAAATTTAGTGGAAAATTCATCTCTTTTGGTCTGTTTTGATTGAGGATTCAACTATTTTGTTGAAAATTCGTCTTTTTTGTTGAATTGAACTGTTTTTGATTTAAAATTAAAACCTTTTTTGTTTGAAATATCACTCATTACGTTTTTCGTTCGAAATGTGTCTCTTTGATTGAAAATTTAACTATTTGGTTAAAAATACAACTGTTTTTTTTATAAATGAATTTTGTCGTTTTTTAAAATTCATCGTTGTAGGTTGATAATTCAACTAGTTGCTTAAAAATTCAACGCTGCTGTTGAAAATTTCATTATTTTATTAAAAATTCAGCTCTTTTTGTTAAAATTCGTTTTTTTTGTCGAAAATTAATGTTTCTAACCGAAAATTTAACTTATCCATATTTGGTTAAAAATACAACTGTTTATTTAATAATTAAGTTTGTGGTTTTTGAAAATTGTTCATTGTAAACTGAAAATTCAACTATTTGCTTAAAAATTCAACTATGCTGTTGAAAATTTCATTATTTGATTGAAAATTCAAATGACAAATTGATAATTAATTCTGTTGTTAAAGAAAATTCAACAAATTGGTTAAAAATTCATCTTTGTAGGTTGAAAATTCATTTAGTTGCTGAAGCATTCAACTGTTTTGTGAAAAATTTAATTATTTTGTTGTTAATTCAACTATTTTGTTCAAAAGCCATTTTTGTTAAAAATTCAAATTTGGTTAAAAATTAATCTTTTTTGGTAGAGATTGTATCTTTTTGGTTGAATTCAACTGTCTTTATTTAAAATTAAAATCTTTTTGGGATGAAATTATCACGTATTACATTTTTAGTTGAAAATGTGTTTCTTTTATTGAAAACTTAACTATTTTGTTGAAAATTCATTTTTTTGGGGTTGAAAATTAATGTTTTTAACTAAAAATTTAATTCATTCATTTTTTGTTGAAAATTTAGCTTTTTTATTTGAAAATTCAACTATTTGGTTGAAAATACAACTGTTTTTTTACTAATTAATTTTTTTGTTTTTGAATATTCATCGTTGTTGGTTGAAAATTCAACTATGTTCATGAAAATTTCATTATTTTATTGAAAAAACAACTATTTTGTAAAAAACAAAACATATTTTATTTTTCTCAAAATTTTAATGGTTTAACCAATTAGTTGAATTTTCATCAATAACAAAATTAATTATCAATCAAAAAGACAAATTCTCAGCAAAACAGTTAAATTTGCGACAAAAAATATAACTTTTTAACAAAATCGTTGAATTTTCAATAAAATAATGAAATTTTCAACAACATAGTTGAATTTTTTAGCAAATAATTGAATTTTCAGCCTACAACGCTAAATTTCCATGAGAAACCAAATTAATTGATAAAAAAACAGTTTTGTTTCAACCAAATAGTTGAATTTTCAACAAAATAGTTAAATTTTCAACCAAAGAAACACATTTTCAACGAAAAAAGTAATATGTTATATTTCATCAAAATTAACTTTCAATCAAAAAGTTGCGTTTTTAACCAAAAAAAGATACATTCTCTATCAAAAGAGATGAATTTTTCTCCAAATTTTAATTTTCAACCAATTAGTTGAATTGCAATCAATAACAAAATTAATTATCAACAAAAAAGACAAATTTTCAACAAAACAGTTAAATTTGCGACAAAAAATATAACTTTTTAACAAAATCGTTGAATTTTCAATAAAATAATGACATTTTCAACAACATAGTTGAATTTTTTAGCAAATAATTGAATTTTCAGTTTAAGACGATGAATGATCAAAAACCGCAAACTTAATTATTAAATAAACAGTTTATTTTCAACCAAATATTTGAATTTTCAAGTAAAAATGATAATTTTTTAACTAAAAATGGATAAGTTAAATTTCCGGTCAAGAACATTAATTTTGGACAACAAATAAATTTTCAACAAAATAGCTGAATTATCAATAGAATAATGAAATTTTCAAAAACAGTGTGGAATTTTTAAGCAAGTAGTTGAATTTCCAACATACAGCAATGAATTTTCAAAAACGAAAAAATTAATTTATAAAAAAACAGTTGTATTTTCAACCAATTAGTTGAATTTTAAAATAAAAATGAAAAACTTTTAACCAAAAGTGATACATTTTCAACCAAAAATGGATAAGTTAAGTTTTCAGATATAAAAATTTATTTTCAGCTACAAAAAAAACGAATTTTCAACAAAATAGTTAAATTTTCAATCCAAGAGACACATTTTGAACGAAAAAAATAATGCGTGATATTTCAACCAAAACTGATTTTAATTTTAAATCAAAAACAGTTCAATTCAACCAAAAAAAAAAAAAGAATTTACAACAAACTAGTTGAATCCACAAACAAAACAGATTAATTTTCAATCAAACAGTTGCACATTTCTATCAAAAGAGATGAATTTTTCACTAAATTTGAACAAAATAGTTAACTTTTCACAAAATATTTAAATTTTCACAAATTAATTAAATTTTCCACAAAATAGTTGAATGTTTAAGGAACTAGTTGAACTTTGAACCTACAAATATGAATTTTCAAAAACAATCAAATTAATTGATAGAAAAACAGTTGTATTTTCTACCAAATAGTTGAATTTTAAAATAAAACAGATAAATTTCCAACCAAAAAGTTGAATTTCCATCAATAACAAAATTAATTATCAACCAAAAAGACGATTATTCAACAAAACAGTTAAATTTGCGACAAAAAATATAACTTTTTAACAAAATCGTTGAATTTTCAATAAAATAATGAAATTTTCAACAACATAGTTGAATTTTTCAGCAAATAAATGAATTTTTAGCCTACAAAGCTAAATTTTCATAAGCAACCAAATTAATTGATAAAAAACAGTTGTGTTTTCAACCAAATAGTTGAATTTTCAACAAAATAGTTAAATTTTCAACCAAAGAAACACATTTTCAACGAAAAAAGTAACACATTATATTTCATCCAAAAAATATTTGAATTTAAAAAAAAAACAGTTGAATTCAACAAAAAAAGACGAATTTTCAACAAAATAGTTGAATCCTCAATCAAAATAAATTAACTTTCAATCAAAAAGTTGCGTTTTTAACCAAAAAAAGATACAATGTCTACCAAAAGAGATGAATTTTTCTCCAAATTTAAATTTTCAACCAATAGTTGAATTTTCATCCATAACAAAATTAATTATCAATCGAAAAGACAAATTTTCAACAAAACAGTTAAATTTGAGACAAAAATATAACTTTTTAACAAAATCGTTGAATTTTGAATAAAATAATGAAATTTTCAACAACATAGTTGAATTTTTAAGAAAATAATTGAATTTTCAGTTTAAGACGATGAATGTTCAAAAACCGCAAACTTAATTATTAAATAAACGGTTTATTTTCAACCAAATATTTGAATTTTCAAGTAAAAATGATAATTTTTTAACCAAAAATGGATAAGTTTTATTCCGGTTAAAAACATTAATTTTTTACAACAAACGAATTTTCAACAAAATAGCTGATTTATTAATAAAATAATGAATTTTTCAAAAACAGTGTGGAATTTTTAAGCAAGTAGTTGAATTTCCAACCTACAGCAATGAATTTTCAAAAACGACAAAATTAATTTATAAAAAAACAGTTGTATTTTTAATGAAATAGTTTAATTTAAAAATAAAAAAAAAAACTTTCAACCAAAAGTGATACATTTTCAACCAAAAATGGATAAGTTAAGTTTTCAGTTACGACAATTTATTTTCAGCTACAAAAAAGACGAATTTTCAACAAAATAGTTAAATTTTCAATCCAAGAGACACATTTTGAACGAAAAAAGTAATGCGTGATATTTCAACCAAAACTGATTTTAATTTTAAATCAAAAACAGTTCAATTCAACCAAAAAAGACGAATTTTCAACAAACTAGTTGAATCCACAATCAAAACAGATTAATTTTCAATCAAACAGTTGCATTTTCAACCAGAAAAGATAAAATTGCTATCAAAAGAGATGAATTTTAAACTAAATTTTAATTGTCAACAAAACAGATGGCTGATCAAAATAGTTAAATTTTCACAAAATATTTAAATTTTCACAATATTATTAAATTTTCCACAAAATAGTTGAATGTTTAAGCAACTAGTTGAACTTTCAACCTACAAAGATGAATTTTCAAAAACAATAAAATTAATTGATAAAAAAACAGTTGTATTTTCTACCAAATAGTTGAATTGTGAAATGAAACAGATAAATTTCCGACCAAATAGTTGAATTTTCAAATAAAAATGATAAACTTTAAACCCTATTTCCTCATTTTTTCGCTACTTCTACTACTTTCACATTAATTTTCTTCAAACAGGAGGAAAAACGGAAATTCAACATCCAAAAGGAAAATTCACACTTCCCGATGAAGAAGAAGAACCCCAATCTGATGAGGTCAAACTAAATCACAGTCAGCTTTTGGAAGCTCGATTGATCTTCACCAACGACGAGTAATAATTTTTATTACGAAAATTTTTTTTGCATTTAATGACATTTAAAGTTCAACTCTTTTTTCCTGTCTTAGATATTTGTTTATAATTTATTACTTTCCACGTAATTATTTTGCAATCTACGCATCGTGCTCGTCTAGTTTGTAATTGTTCAGAAAGATAACAAAAAAATTATTTTACAAGTTCTTGATATCGATTCTTCGTCTTTATCAGGTTTTACAAAACCTCGAAGCAAAGTCTAACTTAGTTGAGGCCAGTTGGTCTATGTACCTACTTGATTTATATATTTAATTTTAATACTATTTGCTTGTTAGAAAGAGATTTTGAAAAAGTATTGCGTACTGTTTGTTCAGCTGTTGATACTCACAAAATTCGTTCAGCTGATTCGATATTTTGGTAGCTAATCTACGGAAGAAAGTAAAAATAACATGTAAGTTACATTTTTACTTTTCGAGAATTGTGTTAGACTTATATTGTGTAAAATACATATACGTTCTTCATCTTAATTGCAGAGTTATTTTTTTCTTTGGGGCCGTCCATAAACTACGTTAATATTTAAGGGGATACATTTTAACAAAGTTTGCGAATTTTGCTTAAATGTTAACTGAATTAATAGAACCCAAGAAGTAAATCCAACTGTTTTTGGTTAAAAGTTAATTTTTTTATTAAAAAGTCTACTATTAAATTTTTCGCTTGGACTTACTTTCTTTTGGATCGAAAGTGGAATTTCAATCCAAAAGAAATTAAGTCAAAAATCCATTTTTTTATTGAAAATTCATCTCTTTCGTTAAAAATTTAAATATTTTGTTCAAAATTCGTTTCATTTTTGGTTGAAAATTAATTTTTTTTAACTGAAAATTTAACTATTCTATTTTCTATAGAAAATTCATCTTTTTTAGTTGAAAGTTCAACTATTTGGTTGAAAATGTATCTCCTTGGTTGAAAATATAATCGCTTTGTAGCAAATTCTTTATTTTTTTGTTTGAGAATTCATTTTTTTAACTGAATCCAGTTGAAAATTAAAAATTTAATTTATCTATTCGAAGATTCCACTATTTGGTTAAATATTCATATATTTTGTTCAAAATCCAGCTTTTTTGGTAGAAAATTAATCTTTTTACTTGGAAATTCATCCTTTTTGGTTGAATTCCACTGTTTTTTATTAAAAAATTATACATTTTCTGGTTGAAATTTCAAATATTATATGATTGATTAAGAATTAATCTTTTTGGTTGAAAAATCAACTGTTTGGTGGAAAAATTATCGTTTTTCATTGAAAATTCATATTTTAAGATTCAAAATTCAACAGTTTTGTAGAAAATTCATATTTCTAGTTGAAGATTAAACTATTTGATAGAAAATTAACTTTTTTGTTGAAAAATCATATTTTCTGGTTGAAATATCAACGTTTTTATAGATAATTCGTCATTTTGGATTCAAAATTTAACAATTTTGTTTAAAAAAATGTTGTTTAAGATTAACTTTTTTGGTTGAAAATTTAACTATTTTCCTGAAAATTCTTTTTTTTTTTTTGTTAAAAATTCATCTACTCGATTGAAAGTTAAACTACTTTATTAAAAATTTAATTTTGTAATTAAAGATTCACCTCTTTCGTTAAAAATTTATCTATTTTGTTGAAAATTCGTTTTATATTTGTTTCAAATTAATTTTTTTAACTGAAAATTTAACTATTCTATTTTTCATAGAAAATTAATCTGTTTTATTTGAAATTTCAACTATTTGTTTGAAAATGCATGTATTTTGTTAAAGATTAATTATTTTAATTGAAAATTTATCTCTTAGATTGAAATTTTAACTCTTTTGTTGCAAATTCCTTATTTTTTTGGTTGAGAATTAATGTTTTTTAGTGAATATCTAACTATTCCATTTTTGGTTGAAAATTTATATTTTTTTCAATTATAAATTTAATTTATCTAGTTGAAAATTCAACAATTTTGTTAAAAATTAATCTATTCTGTTCAAAATTCTTCTTTTTTGGTAGAAAATTAATCTTCTTGATTGAAAATTCATCCTTTTTGCTTGAAAATGCAACTATTCTATTTTTGATAGAAAATGCATCTTTTTTAGTTGAAAGTTCAACTATTTGGTTGAAAATTTAACCGTTTTGTTGCAAATTCTTTATTTTTTGTTTGAGAATTAATTTTTTTGACTGAATCTAGTTGAAAATTAAAAATTTAATTGATCTATTCTAAAATTCAACTATTTGGTTAAAAATTCATATATTTTGTTCAAAATCCTGCTTTTTTAGTAGAAAATGAATCTTTTTGCTTGGGAATTCATCCTTTTTGGTTGAATTTTACTATTTTTTATTTAAAACTTATATATTTTCTGGTTGGAATTTCAAATATTATATGATTCGTTAAAAATCCATCTTTTTGGTTGAAAAATTAACTGTTTGGTTCAAAAATTATCGGTTTTGATAGAAAATTAATATTTTAGGGTTCAAAATTCAACAGTTTTGTAGAAAATTCATATTTTTAGTTTAAGATTAAACTATTTGATAGAAAATTAACTTTTTTGTTGAAAAATCATATTTTCTGGTTGAAATATCAACTTTTTTTATAGATAATTCGTCTTCTTGAATCAAAATTCAACAATTTTGTTAAAAATTTTTTTGTTTAAGATTCACTTTTTTGGTTGAAAATTTAACTTTTCCTGAAAATTCTTTTTTTTTCTTGTTAAAAATTCATCTACTCAATTGAAAGTTCAAAGACTTTATTACAAATTTAATTTTTTAATTAAAGATTTACCTCTTTCGTTGAAAATTTATCTACTATTTTGTTGAACATTCGTTTTATATTTGTTTCAAATTAATTTTTTTAACTGAAAATTTAACTACCTATTTTTCATAGAAAATTAATCTGTTTTGGTTGAAAATGCATGTATTTTGTTGAAGATTCATTATTTAAATTGAAAATTTATATCTTATGTTGAAAATATAACTGTTTTGTTGCAAATTCCTTATTTTTTGGTTGAGAATTAATGTTTTTAATTGAATATCTAACTTCCATTTTTGGTTGAAAATGTATATTTTTAATTAAAAATTAAATTTATCTAGTTGAAAATTCAACAATTTTGTTAAAAATTAATCTATTTTGTTCAAAATTCTTCTTTTTTGGTAGAAAATTAATCTTCTTGATTGAAAATTCATCCTTTTTGGTTGAAAATGCAACTATTCTATTTTTGATAGAAAATGCATCTTTTTTAGTTGAAATTTCAACTATTTGGTTGAAAATTTAACCGTTTTGTTGCAAATTCTTTATTTTTTGTTTGAGAATTAATTTTTTTAGCTGAATCTAGTTGAAAATTGAATTTATCTATTCAAAAATTCAACTATTTGGTTAAAAATTCATATATTTTGTTCAAAATCCTGCTTTTTTGGTAGAAAATTAGTCTTCTTGCTTGGAAATTCATCCTTTTTGATTGAATTTTACTGTTTTTTATTTAAAAATTATATCTTTTCTGGATGAAATTTTTGGTTTGGTTCAAAATTCAACAGTTTTGTAGAAATTTCATATTTTTAGTTGAAGATTAAACTATTTGATAAAAAATTACCTTTTTGGTTGAAAAATCACATTTTCTCGTTGAAATATCAAGGTTTTTATAGATAATTCGTCATTTTGGATTCAAAATTCAACAATTTTATTAAAACTTTTTTTAAGATTCACTTCTTTGGTTCAAAATATCACTATTTTCCTGAAAGTTCTTTTTTTTTGTTCTTAAAAATTCATCTACTCGATTGAAAGTTGAACTATTTTATTAAAAATTTAATTTTTTAATTAAAGATTCACCTCTTTCGTTGAAAATTCGTTTTATATTTGTTTCAAATTAATTTTTTTAACTGAAAATTTAACTATTTGGTTAAAAATTCATGTATTTTGTTCAAAATTCTTCTTTTTTGATAGAAAATTAATCTTCCTAATTGAAAGTTCATCCTTTCTGGTTGAAAATGCAACTGTTTGGTTGAAAATTAATCTGTTTTGGTTGAGGATTGAACTATTTTCTTGAAAATTCGTCTTTGTCGGTTGAAAAATAAACTATTTTGTAGCAAATTTATCTTGTTTAGTTGAAAGTTTAACTAGTCGATTGAAAAATCCTGTATTTTGTTAAAAATTCGTCTTTTTTGGTCGAACTCAACTTTCTTTATTTAAAAAATAAAATCTTTTCTAACTGAAATATCAACTACTTGACATATAGTTGAACTTTTTTGATAAAAATTATTTTTTTAATTGAAGATTCATTTCTTTCGTTGAAAAGTTAACTATTTTGTTTAGAATTCGTTTCATTTTTGGTTGAAAATTGATCTTTTTTGTTGGAAATTCAACTATTTGTTTGAAAATTCATGTATTTTGATAATATTTTTTTTTTTTGTGGAAGATTCATCGCTTAGGTTGAAAATTTAACTATTATTTTGCGAATTCTTTTTTTTAGAATTAATTTTATGTAACTTAGCCCTTAACTATTCCATTCTTTGTTGAGAATTTAGAATCTTAATTAAAAATTTATCTTTTTTAGTTGAAAATTGAACTATTTGGTTGAAAATTCATATATCGTGTTCAAAATTCGTCTTTTTTTGCAGACAATTATTTATTCTTCATGGTTGAAAGTTCATCAATTCTGGTTAAAAATGCAACTGATTGGTTGAAAAATAATCTGTTTTGATTGGGGATTCAACTATTTTGTTGAAAATTCGTCTTTTTGGTTGAATTCAACTGTTTTTTATTTCAAATTAAAATCTTTCTTGGTTGAAGTATCAACTATTACATGCTTCGTTGATAATTCATCTTTTTTATTCAAAAATAAAGTATTTTGTAGAAAATTTATCTTTTTTAGTTGGAATTTTAAATATTTGGCTGAAAATTCATGTATTTTTTTGAAAATTCGCCTTTTTTATTTAATTCAACTTAAAAATGAACTTTTTTGTTGAAAATTCAAATGTCTCAACAAAATTCGTCTGTCTTGAAAATTTAACTATTTGGTTGAAAATGTAACTGTTTTGTTACGAATTGGTCTTTTTGGATTAAAAATGTTTCTTGGTTCAAAATGAACTTTTTTGTTGAAAATTCAACTTTTTATTGAAAAATTCGTCTCATTGGCATTAAAATTAAACTATTCAGTTGAAAATGCAACTGTTTTCTTTAAAGTTTACCCTTCTGGATTGAACATTTTTCTTTTTCGGTCGAAAATGAACTATTTTGTTGAAAATTCAACTATTTGGTTAAAAATACAACTGTTTTGTTGAAAAATCGTTCTTTTGGATTGAAAATTTTTCTTCCTTAATTGAAAATGAACTTTTTTGTTACAAATTATTATTTTATAACTGAATATATAACGATTCCATTTTTGGTTGAACATTTATATTTTTAATTAAAAATTAAACTTTTTTGGTTGAAATTTCAACCTTTTTGGTAGAATTCAACTGTTTTTTATTTAACATTAAAATAGGCTTTTGTTGAAAATAATATTGATAATATTAAATTTAATATTATATTTATTATTAATATTATTCAATAATATTAAGCATGCTTCGTTGACAGTTCATCTTTTTTGGTTGAGAAAATCAACTATTTGGTTAAAAATTCATGTATTTTGTAGAAAATTCGAATTTCTTGTTGAATTCAAATGTTTTAATTAAAAATTAAAATCTTTTTTGTTGAAATATCTACTTAACTTTTTTATCTGAAAATTTAACTATTCCATTTTCGGTTAAAAATATATCCTTTATAGGTTGAAAAATCAAGTATTTAATCGAAAATTCATGCATTTTGCTGAAAATTCTTCTTTTTTTTAATTTAATTCAACTAAGAAAATGAATTTTTTTTTTGAAAATTCAACTGTCTTCAAAAAAAATCGCTTGTTTGGCTTGCAAATTTAACTATTTGTTTGCAAATTAAACAAGTTTGTTGAAAATTTATTTTTATGGTTGAAGATTGAACTATTTTGTTAAAAATTTATTGTTTTGGATATAATTCAACTGGTTGAAAATAATTTTTTTCATTTTGTTGAAAATTTATTTTTTAAACTAAAATATTAAAGATTCTATTATCAGTTAAAAACTTATATTTTTCAGTTGAAAATAAAACTATTTGGTTAAAAATGCAACTGTTTTGTTAAAAATTCGTCCTTTTGGATTGAAAATTTTTTGTTCTTGGTTAAAAATGAACTTTTTTGTTGAAAATTCAAATGCCTTTAAAAAAATTCGGCTGTTTGGATTGAAAATTTAACTATTTGATTGAAAATTTGTCTGTTTGACTTGAAAATTTTACTATTTGGTTAAAAATTTGTCTTTTCGGATTGAAATTTTTTCTTTCTTGGTGAAGATGAACCTTTTTGGTTGAAAATTCAACCATTTGGTTAAAAATGCAACTGTTTTGTTACAAATTCGTCCATTTAAAATACCCATTTTGTCTTTCTTGGTTGAAAATGAACTTTTTTGTTGAAAATTCAACTGTCTTCGAAAAAGCTTGTCTATTTGGCTTAAAAATTTAATTATTTGGTGAAAAATTCATCTTTTTGGATTGAAAATTTTTCTTTTCTGGTTGAACATTAAGTTGTTGATGAAAATTCAACTGTCTTCAAAAAACTTCGTCTCTTCGGCTTGAATATTTAACTATTTGATTAAAAATTCGTCTTTTTGGATAGAAAATTTTTCTTTCTTGCTTGAAAATGAACTATTTTGTTGAAAATTCAACCATTTGGTTAAAAATGCAACTGTTTTGTTACAAATTATTTTTTTTTTAATACAAATTTTTCTTTCTCTGTTGAAAATGAAGTTTTTTGTTGAAAATTCAACTGTTTTAGAAAAAGTTTGTCTATTTGGCTTAAACAAATAACTATTTGGTTAAAAATTCGTTTTTTGGAATTGAACATTTTTCTTTCTCGGTTGAAAATGAACTTTTTTGTTGAAAATTCAACCATTTGGTTGAAAATGCACCTGTTTTTAAAAAATTCTTTCTTTTAAAATACAAATTCTTCTTCCTCGGTTGAGAATTAACTTTTTTGTTGAAAATTCAACTGTCTTAGAAAAATTTGATCTATTTTGCTTCAAAATGAACTTTTTTGTTGAATATTAAACTATTATGTTAAAAATTCATTGTTTTGGATTCAATCCAACTGTCTGAAAATATTTTTTTTTATTTTGTTGAAAATTAATATTTAAACTGAAATATTAAACATCCTATTTTCGGATGAAAACTTATCTTTTTTAGTTGAAAATTCAACTATTTCGTTAAAAATGCAACTGTTTTGTTAAAAATATGTCCTTTTGGATTAACAATTTTTGGTTTTTGGTTGAAAATGAACTTTCTCGTTTAAAATTCAACTTCCCTCAACAAAATTCGTTTGTTTGGCTTGAAAATTTAACTATTTGGTTGAAAATT
>CAKNYM010047064.1:43582-58664 GCA_932195095.1 Andricus curvator | reverse complement strand
GTCTTTTTGGACTGAAAATTTTTCTTTCTGGGTTTGTAGATGAACTTTCTTGTTGAAAATTCAACCATTTGGTTAAAAATGCAACTGTTTTGTTACAAATTCTTTTTTTTTTAATACAAATTTTTCTTTCTCTGTTGAAAATTCAACTGTTTTAGAAAAAGTTTGTCTATTTGGCTTAAACAAATAACTATTTGGTTAAAAATTCGTATTTTCGAATTGAACATTTTTCTTTCTTGGTTGAAGATGAACTTTTTTGTTGAAAATTTACCCATTTGGTTAAAAATGCAACTGGTTTGTTACAAATTCGTCCTTTTAAAATACAAATTTTTCTTTCTTGGTTGAAAATGAACTTTTTTGTTGAAAATTCAACTGTCTTCGAAAAAGTTTGTCTATTTGGCTTAAAAAGTCAACTATTTGGTTAAAAATTAGTTTTTTCGAATTGAAAATTTTTCTTTCCTGGTTGAAAATGAACTTTTTGTTGAAAATCCAACTGTCTTCAAAAAAATTCATCTCTTTGGCTTTAAAATTTAACTATTTGATTAAAAATTCGTCTTTTGGATTGAAAATTTTTCTTTCTCGGTTGAAAATGAACTTTTTTGTTGAAAATTCAACCATTTGGTTAAAAATTCTTTCTTTTAAAATACAAATTCTTCTTTCTCGGTTGAGAATGAACTTTTTTGTTGAAAATTCAACTGTATTCGAAAAAGTTTATCTATTTGGCTTAAAAATTTAACTATTTGGTTAAAAATACAACTGTTTTGTTGAAAATTCGTTCTTTTGGATTGAAAATTTTTCTTCCTCAATTGAAAACGAACTTTTTTGTTACAAGTTATTTTTTTTTAATTGAATATATAAATATTCCATTTTTGGTTGAACATTTATATTTTTAATTAAAAATTAAACTGTTTTGGTTGAAATCTCAAACTTTTTCGTCGAATTCAACTGTTTTTTATTTAACATTAAAATAGGCTTCTGTTGAAAATAATATTAATATAAAATTTTATTTATTAATAGTATTAATATAAAATTTTATTTATTCATAATATCAATATTAAATTTAATATTATATTCATTATTAATATTAATATTATTAATAATATTATTCAATAATATTAAGCATGCTCCGTTGACAGTTCATCTTTTTTGGTTGACAAAATCAACTATTTGGTTGAAATTTCAACCTTTTTGGTAGAATTCAACTGTTTTTTATTTAACATTAAAATAGGCTTCTGTTGAAAATAATATTAAATTTAATATTATATTCATTATTAATATTAATATTATTCAATAATATTAAGCATGCTTCGTTGACAGTTCATCTTTTTTGGTTGAGAAAATCAACTATTTGATTAAGAATTCATGTACTTTGTAGAAAACTCGTATTTTTTGTTGATTTCAAATGTTTTAATTTAAAATTAAAATCTTTTTGGTTGAAATATCTACTTAACTTTTTTATCTGAAAATTTAACTATTCCATTTTTGGTTAAACATATATCCTTTATAGGTTGAAAAATCAAGTATTTAATAGAAAATTCATGCATTTTGTTGAAAATTCTTTTTTTTTTTAATTTAATTCAACTAAGACTAAGTTTCACTTGAAAATTTAACTATTTGTTTGAAAATTAAACAAGTTTATTGAAAATTTATTTTTATGGTTGAGGATTTAACTATTTTGTTAAAAATTGATTGTTTTGGATTTAATTCATCTGTTTGAAAAATTTTATTTTTATCTTTCTGAAAATTTAGTTTCTAAACTAAAATATTAAAGATTCTATTTTCGGTTGAAAACTTATATTTTTCAGTTGAAAATTCAACTATTTGGTTAAAAATACAACTGTTTTGTTAAAAATTCGTCCTTTTGGATTGAAAATTTTTTGTTCTTGGTTAAAAATGAACTTTTTTGTTGAAAATTCAAATGCCTTTAAAAAAATTCGGCTGTTTGGATAGAAAATTTAACTATTTGATTGAAAATTTGTCTGTTTGACTTGAAAATTTTACTATTTGGTTAAAAATTTGTCTTTTCGGATTGAAATTTTTTCTTTCTTGGTGAAGATGAATCTTTTTGGTTGAAAATTCAACCGTTTGGTTAAAAATGCAACTGTTTGGTTACAAATTCTTTTTTTTTAAATAAAAATTTTTCTTTCTCGGTTGAAAATGAAGTTTTTTGTTTAAAATTTAACTGACTTAAAAAAAATTCGTTTGTTTGGCTTGAAAATGTAACTATTTGGTTAAAAATTCGTCTTTTTGGATTGACAATTTTTCTTTCCTGGTTGAAAATGAACTTTTTGATGAAAATTCAACTGTCTTCAAAAAAATTCGTCTCTTTGACTTGAAAATTTAACTATTTGATTAAAAATTTGTCTTTTTGGGTTGGATATTTTTCTTTCTTGGTTGAAAATTAACATTTTTGTTGAAAATTCTTTTTCTAAAAATACAAATTCTTCTTTCTCGGTTGAGAATGAACTTTTTTGTTTTTTAACTATTTGGTTAAAAATACGTCTTTTTGGATTCAAAATATTTCTTTCTTGGTTGAAAATGAACTTTTCTGTTGAATATTAAACTATTCTGTTAAAAATTTATTGTTTTGGATTCAATTCAACTGGCTGAAAATATTTTTTTTTATTTTGTTGAAAATTAATATTTAAACTGAAATATTAGACATTTTATTTTCGGTTGAAAACGTATCTTTTTCAGTTGAAAATTAAACTCTTTCGTTAAAAATGCAACTGTTTTGTTAAAAATTTGTCCTTTTGGATTACAAATTTTTCTTTCTTGGTTGAAAATGAACTTTTTTGTTTAAAATTTAACTGACTTAAAAAAAATTCGTTTGTTTGGCTTGAAAATGTAACTATTGGGTTAAAAATTCGTCTTTTTGGATTGACAATTTTTCTTTCCTGGTTGAAAATGAACTTTTTGATGAAAATTCAACTGTCTTCAAAAAAATTCGTCTCTTTGACTTGAAAATTTAACTATTTGATTAAAAATTTGTCTTTTTGGGTTGGATATTTTTCTTTCTTGGTTGAAAATTAACATTTTTGTTGAAAATTCTTTCTCTAAAAATACAAATTCTTCTTTCTCGGTTGAGAATGAACTTTTTTGTTTTTTAACTATTTGGTTAAAAATACGTCTTTTTGGATTGAAAATATTTCTTTCTTGGTTGAAAATGAACTTTTCTGTTGAATATTAAAGTATTCTGTTAAAAATTTATTGTTTTGGATTCAATTCAACTGCCTGAAAATATATTTTTTTATTCTGTTGGAAATTAATATTTAAACTGAAATATTAGACATTCTATTTTCGGTTGAAAACTTATCTTTTTCAGTTGAAAATTCAACTCTTTCGTTAAAAATGCAACTGTTTTGTTAAAAATTTGTCCTTTTGGATTAAAAATTTTTTTTCTTGGTTGAAAATGAACTTTTTTGTTTAAAATTTAACTGTCTTAAAAAAAAATTCGTTTGTTTGGCTTGAAAATTTAACTATTTGGTTAAAAATTCGCCTTTTTGGATTGAAAATTTTTCTTTCTTGATTGAAAATTAACTTTTTTGTTGAAAATTTTAATATTTTATTAAAAGTGCAACTATTTTGTTACAAATTCTTCCTTTTAAAGTACAAATTTATCTTTCTTGGTTGAGAATGAAGTTTTTTGTTGAAAATTCAACTATCTTCAAAAAAGTTTGTCTGTTTGGCTTAAAAATTTGACTATTTATTTAAAAGTTTGTTGAAAACTCGTTTCTCTCGCTTAAAAATTCAACTATTTGGTTGTTAATGCAACCGTTTGGTTGAAAATTAATTTTTGCTTATTGCAAAATTATCTCTTTTGGTAGAAAATCTCTTTTAGTTGAAAATTCAACTCTTTTTTTTTAATGAAATAAATTGTGACTTGAAATCTAAGAAATTTAAAGCTTTTCTTATCCTTTTATATATATTTTCCCACCTCAGTTAAAAAAACAAACTCAAATTCGCATACTAAATTAATTTATTAAATTATTAATTATTAAATTATCGTCAATCGCGTCTTATTCAATTCTTAAAAATGATAGTGAAATGTTTTTGAAAACAAATATTTATAATTATTAAATAAAAATGTTGTTAAAAAAGCATATAAGACGTAGAATTCAAACTAATTATTACTTGAAAATTTTCCTATCTCTAAGAAAATATTGTACATGAAGTAGAGATATTAATAATTATTGGAACCAGTATTACGCACGCAAGCAAGGTATAAAATAGCTTGTATCTTAGATATTCTTATTTCAAATTCAAATGCATGGGGTAAGGATTCTAAAAATTTATTTTTTGTCACTAATTTTATTTTGTGCTCTCTTCCGTTTTATAAAAATAATTTTTTCAGACCAATTTAACACCTAAAATATCTCAAAAGTGTAAATTAATGAAAATATTGACTAAAAATTCCAAAACGCATTTTATCAACACAAATATTTTGATTACATGTTTCAAATTAAAAAAAAAAAATATGAAATTTAATGCAGAATAGAAAAAAATTCTTTATTCGAAAATATAAATATTATAGAACTTTAAGGCATTCAATCAACTATAAAATAAGCGATTATGAAATTTTTACGATAGCTTTGAGCGTTATCAATTTAAATAACATTTTTTTAAATTGTTATGTATCATAAATAATGTTTATTTCATATATTAATGAATTTTTGATAAGCTTGGAAATATATTTATCTGAAAGACGTTTGAAATTTATTTTTTATTTCCTTTGAAATTTATTTCAAGTTTTTAATTTTTTTTATTAAACAATTTTTTTTATTTATAAAGTTTATTTATTTATTTAGATTATTTGACGAGGAAGAATTAATTTGAAATGGAATCTGATAATAAAACAACTGAAAATACGGAAGAAGAAAAAAAGATGGGACTCTTTGATTTCAAGACAAAACCAAATTGGCCGTATTTAATTTTTACTGTCGCAATTCACGTTGTAGGATTATACGGGTTCATCACTTTTCCCTATCTGTCGAGTAAAATGACATTTTTCTGGTGTAAGTATGTCTTAAAATTAAAATTTTATATTTTTTAACTAATTATTATGATGAATAACAAGGAATATTGTTCTTTTGAACTTGAAAGTATTTTATAAATTTTAAAATGTTTAAATTGAAAAGAAAAAATTAATATTTCCGAGCGATTTTAATTTTAAAGCGATTTTTTGACGCTTTTTTCAAATTGTTGAAACAGTAATTAACAATTTTGAATTAAAAGTGCTAGAAATTAAAAAATATATATATTGAACAATTTTTAATCGAAAGTCTAAAAACAATTTTCGATTAAATAAAATTTTGAAAAAAAGGACAATAAAATGGAATGAAAATGAATCTAACTTTTATCATTTCTGAATAGAAGCGTTTAAAATTGAAAAATTTGAAATTACAAAATTTCATTAGATGTTTAAAATTTTTTCATTTCTAATTTAAAGCGTTCAAGATTGAACAATTTTTTTTTAATTGAGGAATATTGTAATTGAATGACTTGAGATTAAAATTTCGAAAATAGGACAATTTCAAAATCTTAAAAATTAAATATTTTTAGATTAGAATTTTGAAAATAAAAATAATCTAAAATTCAAAGGAATTCAAATTGTATTATTTATAATTCATAGCACTCAAAATGGAATAATTTAAAATTAAAAACTTTAAATCATTTTCAATTCAAAGCGATTAAATTTTAACATTTTAAAATTGAAAACTAAATTTTATTTTTCAAAGACAAAGCTTCTGAAATTGTACAATTTTAAATTATTATTGCATAAATAAATTACTATTTAACATTAAAATTGATTAGATAAATTTTTCTAAGATAAAAAAAAATTAATTGTAAACCCTTAAAATTGAATAATTCTACAAAAAACGTTCAAAATAACAATTAATTTTAAATGAAAAACATTAAAAACAAAAAAATTTCTACTACGGAATTTTGAAAAATAAACTAATCCAAATTGTTTGAAACATTTAAAACTGAAATCGTTTTAATTATTTTAAGTAAATTTAAATCGTTTAAAAATAAAAAATTTTCAACATTGAAACATTTTAATTGTAAAATTGAAATTTATAAAAGGGGGATATTGAAAATTTAGCATTCAGCATGAAAATCTGGAACTCTAAAATAACCATTCAAAATTAAAGAAATCATTCAAATAGTTTAATTTTTATTTAATTTTGATTTTGATTTTTAACAACCCATTTTTTAACTTTTTGTTTCAAACTGTTTAATTTGTAACAGTTGATTTATAAGTATTATTAATTTATTAATTCTTGACATTTTCTAATCAAGTGTTTTTAAATTTTTAATTATTCATTTTTTTAATCTTAACTAATTAAATAAAAAAATAAAAATAATATAAAAATGAACTACCTGAAAACTAATTAAATCAGACATTCAAAAATATTGCATTGTTAAAGAAAAATTAAACAAATTATACAAAACAAGATTGGATTAAATTTGAGAAATTATTGTCTTAATTTTTTACTGTTTTCAATTTATCCTGGAGGCATTTAATTTAAATTTGTTTCATTACAAGTCCTTTAAACTGAAAATTTTTGATCTATCTAGTCTTTTCATTTGATATTCTTCGATTTCGATTTTTATTTTTAAAATTCCAAATTATAATTTTAAATTGAAATTATAGAAATTTGAAAGACGATAAATATTATTAATATTTTATTTACTAAAAAATGTGATTTATGTAAAAATAGAATAATTATTATGAATATTGTGAACCTTTATAGTTTAATTATAATGAAAACTTAAAAAAATTATATGTTTTCTAACCGAAAACATTCAAAAATTAATTAATTAAAACTTAAAGCGTTACAAATTAAACAATTCTAAACTTCGTATAAAAATTGAAGCATTCTCAAATTATGATCTTAAAACTAAGTCGTTAAAAATAATTAATTTTCGAATTCTGCATCACGATTTTCAAAATTCATTCATTTTAATTTTAGACGAAAATTAATAACTTCAACAGAAACATTGTAAACAATATTTAAAAGTAGTTTGGAATTGTTAAATTTGTAACGCTTCAAGTTTGAATTCATTAATTTTTAAAGTTTCCAATTAGAAAGAAAAAAAAATTTTAAAGTTTTTAGAATAAATAAACTTTCAAGGTTCACAGTATTTATAATTTTTCAATGTGGAAAAAGTTAACGAATGAATCGGAAGATTATTAATTATTTAATATAAGAAATTCATCATTTTTAAGATCGCATGTATATGAAAAATTCAATTAAATTAAAACAATTGAAAATGTTTAATTTTTTGAGAAAATGATAATCAGGAGAATTTAAGTTCAAAGAAATAAATTCATAATTTAGAACCCATAAATTCTAAATTTGCACACCTTTACATTATTAAACAATAATTATTCCTTAGATCTCGTAAACAAATCTTCACGAAAAGAAATGGCAGGAAGAGTCATTTTTTTCTTGACATTTTCCCTGCCATTTTCTTGAAAGTTTCAAAATGTTGAAAAATTCTTCAAAGTTTTTTGAAAGCCTTTAAAATCCCTTAATAATGTTTTTGAATTTTTTTAAGTTCTTACAAATCTCCCTAAATCCTTTAAACTTTACAATAATAACTGTTAGAAAAACTGAATTTTCCGACGGATAGTATCGGACCACTAACCGAATGACCTATTAAAAATTAGCCTTAAAGTTAAAAAGTGAAAGCGCTCTTCAGAATATAAATAAAAATATTTATAAAAAACAGTTGGAAAGGTCTTTAAATTCTGTGTTGAAGGAGCGTCATTTGAAAAAAAATTTCTGGCTCCATGAAAATCGGAATTTTATTTTTGTTTTTTTTACGTGATAATTCAATACCCACAAGGCCAAATTATTTCTACCAGTGTTCATTCAACGCAGAATTCGATAAGCTGTTCAACGGTATTTAAAAAATATTTTCATCTGTATTCCGGACGGTGCTATCGCCCTTTAAAGACAAGGCTAATTTTTAATAGGTCCGATACTATCCGTCCGATACTATGGTCCGATACTACTATATTCAAAAATTCGAAATTTTTAAACCTTCACATTATTGAATAATAATTATACCTTAGATCTCGTAAAGAACCTTCACGAAAAGTGATTGTGCGTGAGTGAAACTTTCAAAATTTTGAAAAATTCTTTGAATTTTTTGAAAAACTTTAAAATCCTTGAATAATGTTTTTGAATTTTTCAAAGTCCTTGGAAGTCTCCTTGAATTCTTCATACTTTTCAATAATCACTGTTAGAAAAACTTCGTTTTCCGAAATTATTTTACATTTTGCAAACCGTTTGGAGGTTACACTACCGATGGGTAGTATCGGACCACTAACCGGATGTTCTTTTAAAAATTGGCCTTGACTCCGGAAGGTGATAGCGCCGCCCAGAATATAGATAATAAGCTTTTCCACAGTATTTAAAAAATATTCTTATCTATATTGTAGACTGCGCTATCACGTTTCAATGTCAAAATCCGATACTATCTATCCGATACTACTATATTCGAAAATTCAACATTTGTAGACCTTTATATTATTGAATCATAATTATACCTAAGATTAGAATTTTTGAAAAATTCTTTTTATTTTTTGAAAACCTTCAAAATCCTTGAATAATTTTTTTTCATTTTTTTAAGTTCTTGAAAATCTCCTCAAAACTTTTAAAATTTCAAATCATAATTGTTAGAAAAACTGAATTTTTTGAAATTCTTTCACATCTTTGCAAACCGTTTGGAAGTTAGACTACCGATGGATAGTGTCAGACCACTAACAGAAAGTCCTATTAAAAATTAGCCTTGTTCAGAATATAAACAAAAATATTTATAAAAAACGGTATTTAAAAACGGTATTTAAAAAATATTTTTATCTATATTGTGGACTGCGCTATCACCTTCCAATGTCAAGTTCCGATACTATCCGTCCGATACTACTACATTCGAAGAATCGAAATTTTTAGACCTTCACATCATTAATCAATAATTATACCTTAGATCTAGTAAAGAACCTTCACGAAAAGGGATTGTTCGTGAGTGAAACTATCAAAATTTTGAAAAATTATTTTAAATTTTTTGAAAAAATTTCAAATACTTCAAAAATGTTTTCTAATTTGTCAAAGTTCTTGAAAATCTGTTTAAATCCTTTAAACTTTTCAATAATAATTGTTAGAAAAACCGAATTTTCTGATATTATTTTACATTTTTGCAAACCGTTTGGTGACACTACCGACGGATAGTATCGGACCAGTAACCACATGTCCTTTTTAGCCTCGACTTCGGAAGATGATAGCGCCGTCCAGAATATAGATAAAAATGTTTATAAAGAATCGTTGGAAAGCTTATTATATTGTGCGTTAAATGAGCCTTCTTTGAAAAATTTTTCCTATTTTCTGCCAAGAGTTGAAGTACAAAATTCGAAAAAAAAATCGGAATTTTATATTTGTCTTTCTCAAGTGATAGTGCAATACCTACAAGGCCGAATTATTTTTATTATGGTTCATTTACCGCAGAATTCATTAAGCTCTTCAACAGTATTTAAAAAATATTTTGATCTATATTGTGGACGACGCTATAAACTTTCAAAGTCGAGGCTAATTTTTAATTGGTCCGATACTATCCGTCCGATACTACTATATTCGAAAATTCGAATTTTGTAGACCTTTACATCATTCAATAATAATTATACCTTAGATCTCGTAAAGAACCTTCACAAAAAGGGATTGTGCGTGAATGATACTATCAAAATTTTTAAAAACTCTTCTAAATGTTTTCAAAACATTTTAAATCCTGGACCAATGTTTTCCAATTTTTCAAAGTTCTTGAAAATCTCCTTAAATCCTTTAAACTTTTCAATAATAATTGTTAGAAAAACTGAATTTTCTGAAATTATTTTACATTTTTGCAAATCGTTTGGAGACAGTACCGGCGGATAGTATCGGACCACTAACCACATGTCCTTTTCAGCCTTGACATCGGAAGGTGATAGCGCCGTCCAGAATATAGATAATATTTTTTATAGAAAATCGTTGAAAAGCTTATTAAATTCTGCGTTTAATGAGACTTATTTGAACAAATTTTCCTATTTTCTGCCAAGAGTTGAAGTACAAAATTCGAAAAAAAATCGGAATTTTATATTTGTCTGTCTCAAGTGATAGTGCAAAAATAATTTTATCTATATTGTGGACGGCGCTATCATCTGTCAAAGTCGAGGCTAATTTTCAATAGGTCCGATACTATCCGTCCGATACTACTATATTCGAAGATTTGAAATATTCAGAATTTCACATTATTGTATAATAATTATACCTTAGATCTTATGAAGAACCTTACGAAAAGTGGTTTTTTGTGATTGATACTTACAAAATTTAGACAAATTCTTTGAATTTTTTGAAAACCTTTCAAATCCTTGAAAAATATTTTTTAATTTTTCAAAGTTTTCCAAAATCCCCTCAATACTTCAAAACTTTAAATAATAATTGTTAAAAAAACTGAATTTCCTGAAATTTTTTGTACATTTTTGCAATCGTTCGGAAGTTACGCTACCAACGGATAGTATCGGACCACTAACTGGAAGCCCTATTAAAAATTAGCCTTGTTCAGAATATAAATAAAAATAGTTTTAAAAAACTGTTGGAAATTTTATTAAATTCTGCGTTAAAGAGGCCTTATTTGAAATTTTTTTTCTAACTTCTGACATGAGTTGAAGTTGAAGTACAAAATTCCTTAAAACTCGGAATTTTATTTTTGACTTTATCACGTGATAGTACAATACCTACAATGCCAAATTACTTTTACTAGGGTTCATTCAAGGCAGAATTCAATAAGCTTTCCAACGGTATTTAAAAAATATTTTTATATATGTTTTTAACGGTGTTATCGCCTTTCAAAGTCGAGGGTAATTTTTAATAGGTCCGATACTACCCGTCCGATACTACTATATTAAAAGATTGGAAATATTCAAACCTTTACATTATTGAACAATAATTATACCTTAGATCTTATAGAGAACCTTACGAAAAGAGATTTTGTTTATATATACCATTAAACCATTTCCCTTTCAGGATAGGCGTGACACTACCCGATTCGGGTAGTGTTTCTAGGTTTTTCTTGTAGTTATAAATAACTACAAGTGTGGACTCACCACACCCACGATGTGCCAACAGCACTCATGTCAGTATTCTTGAATGGTCACCCATCCAAGTACTAACCGCGTCCAACGCTGCTTAACTTCAGTGATCTGACGAGAACTGGGTTTTTCAGCGTGGTATGGCCGTTGGCCATTGATTTGATTGATACTTTCAAAATTTAGAAAAATTCTTTGAATTTTTAGAAAACCTTTTAAATCCTTGAACAATATTTTTTAATTTTCCAAATTTCTTGAAAATCCCCTTCAATCCTTCAAAATTTTAAATAATAATTGTTAGAAAAACTGAATTTTCTGAAGTTCTTTTACATTTTTGCAAACCATTCGGAAGTTGAACTACCAACGGATAGTATCGGACCACTAACCGGATGTCCTATTAAAAATTAGCCTTGACGTTGAAAGGCGATATCGCCTTCCAGAATATAGATAACAATATTGATAAAAAATTCTATAAGAAACGGAATTTTATTTTTGTCTTTCTCACGTGATAATTCAATACTCACAAGGCCAAATTACTTTTACTAGGGTTCATTTAACGCAGAATTCGATAAGATTTTCAGCGGTATTTTAACAATATTTTTATCCATGTTCCAGACGGTACTATCGCCCTTCAAAGTCAAGGCTAATTTTCAATAGGTCCGATACTATTCGTCCGATACTACAGTCTGATACTAATATATTCGAAAATTCTAAATTTTTAGACCTTCACATCATTGAATAATAATTATACCTTAGATCTTGTGAAGAACCTAACGAAAATTGATTTAGCGTGATTGAAACTTTCAAAATTTAGAAAAATCCTTTGAACTTTTTGAAAATCTTCAAAATCTTTGAATAAGGTTTTTGAATTTTTTAAAGTTCTGAAAAATTTCCTTAAATCCCTTAAAATTTTAAATAATAATTGTTAAAAGAACTGTATTTTCCGAAATTATTTCACATATTTGCAAACCGTTTCAAGGTCACACTAGCGACGGATAGTATCGGACCATCAGTCGGATGTCCTATTAAAAATTAGCCTTGACTTCGAACGGTGATATCGCCTTCCAGAATATAGATAAAAATATTTATAAAAAATCCTCGGAAAGCTTATTAAATTCTGCGTTAAATCAGCCTTCTTTGAAAATTTTTTCCTATCTTCTGCTATGAGTTGAAGTTGAACTAGAAAATTTCATAAAAATCGGAATTTTATATTTGTTTTCCTCACGTGATAATTCAATATCCACAAGGCGAAATTATTTCTACCAGGGTTCATTTAATGCAAAATTCAATAAGCTTTTCAACAGTACTTTAAAAATAGTTTTATCTATATTGTGGACGACGCTATCACCTTTCAATGTCAAGGTCCGATACTATCCGTTCGATACTATTACATATGTTCGAACATTAGAAATTTTCAGACATTCACATCATTAAATAATAATTATACCTTAGATCTCGTAAAGAACCTTTGCGAAAAGTGATTGTGCGTGAGTGAAACTTTCAAAATTTTGAAATATTCTTTGAATTTTTTGAAAACCTTTAAAATCCTTAAATAATGTTTTTGAATTTTTCAAAGTCCTTGAAACCTCCTTGAATCCTTCATACTTTTTTAATAATAATTGTTAGAGTCAAGGCTAATTTGTAATATGTTCGATACTATCCGTCCGATACTATAGTCCGATGCTACAGTCCGATACTACGGTCCGATACTACGGTCCGATACTACAGTCCGATACTACTACTTCTAAAAAACTCTAAAATCTTTCTGATGTTTTCATTTCATTTCCAGCATCTAAAATTTGTGAAATTTTCTATAATCTTTGGAAATCATTAAAATTTTAGGCTTGTTTGTTGCTAACGTGGCTAAATTTGGAGAAACAGCCGGCGTTCATCGTCTCTGGTCACATCGAGCTTATAAAGCCAAATGGCCTCTTCGACTGATACTACTTTTATGTTACTGTACAAACGGCGTGGTATAAATAATGATCTTTCATAATAAAATTTTTTATCATTCTTTCCTAGAAGTTGAAAAATAAAAATTAATTTATATAATTGGATTTTAGCTTTCACCAGTGGATTGGATAAAGTATCATCGAGTCCACCATAAATACACAGACACGGATGCAGATCCATATAATGCAAAACGAGGGTTTTTTTTCTCCCATCTAGGTTGGCTAGTTTTGAAGAAACATCGACAAGTTCATATTCAAATTTCGAAACTTAATACAAGTGATTTAAAAGCAGATCCAATATTAACATATGGGGAAAGGTAATTTTTTATTATTGTTTTATCCAATGGAAAATGTGTTCAATAACTTTAATTTATATTTATAATTTGCAGATTTTTCTTATTTAAAAAAAAATGTTTAATTGAGAAAAAAATTTATTCCCAAAAATTGTATTAATATAATTGATTTATGTTATCATAAATAATTTATTAATGAATTACTTCAAATTTAATTACAAAATTATTATAAAAATTCCTTTGGAACTTTTGGAAAACTAGTTTTATTTTGTTTTAGAAGAAGGGAATTAAAAGAAAAACCGGTTCAAATTAAAAATTATAATTCTTTTACAAAATTTCCTATTCCAAATCATAAATCTTTGAAATCTTCCAAAATATGTGTTTGGAAATCTCCTGAAATCTTTAAAATTCTCTCAAAATCCTTCAAAATTTTTAAACTCTTTTAAACTCAGCAGGAAAAATTAAAAATTGTCTGGGGAAAAAACTACAGATTTATTCAAGATTATATCGAACGGCAGATTGCCATAAGGGTCTGGACGTTTTTTAAAATTTGTACGGTAATAAAAAATCAAATTTTCAATTTTTAAAAAAAGTGAAAATTGTGTGAAAATTGAAAGTGCTTCTGAGATAAATCAGTGCTGAATTGAACCCTGAAAAGATTTTTTAGAAAATTTTTTTAGGCTCCCAAAAAATTAAGGGAGAAATTTTTTTCGCTGGAGGAGCACGTTTTTTAAAATTTGAACGGTAATAAAAAATCAAATTTTCAAAAAAAAGTGAAAATTGTGTGAAAATTGAAAGTGCTTCTGAGATAAATCAGTGCTGAATTGAACCCTGAAAATATTTTTTAGAAAATTTTTCTAGGCTCCCAAAAAATTGAGGGAGAAATTTTTTTTCGCTGGAGGAGAACGTTTTTGAAAATTTGGACGGTAATAAAAAATCAAATGTTCAATTTAAAAAAAAAAGTGAAAATTGTCTTTCTAGCTATTGAGTTGCTGAATCGATGGAAAAATAGTTTGATTAAACAATAGTATTGGATTTTGAGAAAATGGAGGGGAATTTTTTTCGCTTGAAGAGCATGTTTTCTAAAAATTGGATGGAGATAAAAAATCAAATTTTCAATATAACAAAAAAGTGACAATTCTCTTTTTAGCTATTGAGTTGTCAAATCGATAGAAAAAAGCTTAATTCAAAAATGTTATTGTGTTTCGAAAAAAGGGAGGGAAAATTTTGTTTCCACTCGAGATACACGTTTAAACATGATAAAAATACTTTTTATGACACATGTATGATTTCAGCCCTTTTCGACGCCTATGAAGCGGCACTAAAGCACTACTTTTTACTCCCTAGGGACTAAAAAGTGACGTCAGAGTTGAATAATGAAAATTAAACATCTATGAGCCCGCATTTTACGATTATCAGCCCACTCACCAAAAATTTTCATAAATTTCCGGAAATTTATGGAAATTTAAAACAGTGAATTTTGGGTTATTTATGATAAGTTACTATATTTACTGGTAAAATTACCATAAATGACCAAAAATTTGCATAAATTTCCAGAAATTTATTCGAATTTTTGAAAATTTGTTTTGGTTATTTTATGGGAAGTTACAATATTTACAGGTAAAATTACAATAAATTACCAAAAAATTTCATAAATTTCCTGAAATTTATGGATATTTTTAAAACTGAGACTATGGTAAGTTACCATATTT
>CAKNYM010047064.1:3199-20203 GCA_932195095.1 Andricus curvator | reverse complement strand
GCTTCTCTACCAAACCATGAATTTTCAATCCCAAAGGATGAATTTTCTATCCAAAAAGACAAATGTTCAACAAAACTTTTTAACCAGAAAAGATGAATTCTAAAAAAATAATGTAATAGTTGATATTTTTCCCAAAAAAGATTTTAATTTAAAATCAAAAACTGTTGAATTCAACCGACAAAGACGAATAAAAAAAATAGTTGAATCAAATAACAGAGATAAATTTCTAAACCAAAAGACAAATTTTCAACAAAATAGTTGAATTTTTAACCAAAAAAGAAGACCAAATTTTGACTTTTTTGATTAAAAAAGCGTGACCTAGTTTTGAAATGGCCTCGTATCAATTTAAATGTAATTTAAAAGAGCAACTGTTCTGGACTCAAGTTCGACCATATGTGAATTTTTTCCAGATAAAGGCTATCTATTCGAGAAGTCGGTTCAGTAGTGCGTTTGCGTCCAAGATAGAAGGACGCTACAAAAAGTGAACTTGAATCTGAAAATTTTTTAAAACTTTTCCTAAATATTATTCTGAACGAGTGAAATTTCTGAAGTGCAGTGTGTGTGAGCATGGAGGAAAAGTGGAGAATTTTTCGATTGTTATTGTGGAAGAATTATTTGATTCGAAAAAGACATTGGAAAGTGCCATTGTTCCTTCAAATTTTACTTCCCGTGTGTATATTTCTGATTATGCAAAAAATCAGATCTCATATTCCAAGAGAAAACGGAAATGTTACATATTACCCTATAGAGACGATGACGAATGAAAGTCTTTTAGAGTTTGATGAAGTTATCCTCCACTATGCCCCAGAAAATAATTTCACTAGCAAACTGATGAAGCAAACCACACAATGTCTCTCCATTCATCCTGCGAGTACGTATAATGCAAAAGAAAATTTACCCGACTTCAAATAATATTTACTATATTATAAAAAAATCAAATATATAATAACATACAAGGAGCCGTTCAAAAACTACGACACGCTTTTTTGAACACTTTTCACCACTAACCTTCTTCGTCACAGATCAAGACACAAAGCTTAAACCCTCTCGGCTGATGTCACAAATACGAACATTCCCCACCCTTTAGTGTCGAAATTTTATTTTTATTTTATTTGATAATCGCCTAAAATGAAACACAAAACATACAAATACACTGGAACTTGGATTTAAGCAGTCCGGACTTAGTGCGTTCCGAGAATTTATGCCGCTGCTCAGCCAAGCGTGACAAACAGCTCGAGGGCCGCACTCTCAGCTCGTTAGGGACCGTACTTAAACTGCGTAACAGCTCAAGGGGGAGGGAGGGGTCGAAATATTTTCTTATGATTCGTTACGGAAGGGAAGGGGGGGGGGAACTCCTTCATTCATGTACGTAATTTTTGGAAATTCGCAAATGAAAGAAATAACTCGCGGTAATTGTACATAAATTTAATGTGAATTTAACTTTACGCGTCAAAGAACCTTGGTGAGTGAAAAGCGAACCTAGCCAACAATTTTGTTATGAAGTCATCCTTTTTGGTTGATAATTCAACTGTTTTGTCGAAAATTCAACTGTTTTTTTATGCCCGAATCCGTTCTTAATTCCAAGTTCCAGTGTATGATATTTTTCATCATACCTCAATCGAAAATTCGACTTTCGACGCCTGTGGAGCGGGTCGAAAATTGAATTTTCAACCCTCGGGAAGAAAGTGACAGATGAATGCAAATGGCGGCGCCATTTATTTATCAACAGAATTTACATTTATATTGAATATGCTGAATTTTCAAGTAAAAAACTGTAATTTTCTTTCCAACGAGAATAATGTTTTAAAAAAAGTTGAATTTTCCACAAACAACAAAATTTATTTTAGATCAAACTGTTTGAGTATTCAACCAAATAGTTTTACTTTCATTTTGCTTCCTCATAGAGGAAGCTTTGTAATGGTAACATTTTCCAAAATTTTTAAATTCATTTAATTGAACCTTCCCCAAATTAAAAATGTATAATACATTGTTCTAAGCAATTGTCCGGATGTGTGTGGGTGTGTGTGTGTGTGTGGATGTGTGTGTGTGTGTGTGTGGATGTGTGGATGTCACGCTTTTTTGTGAACACGATAACTTGAAAACGGTCGCAGATAAATCGATGAAATTTAGAGGGCTTATTTTCCCGACTTATATCTTGAAACTGACCGAAGGATTTCTAAAAATATTTGTTGCATTTTTTCTGAGCACTTAATAATATTTGAAAAATCGGTTTTTTATAGTAAAACTTCTTTCATTAACATAATTCAAAGTTGATGCAAGAATATAAAAGATTCCTTGGCTCGAGATAAATCGATTGACCTATAATATTAACATATTTTATTGAAGCGTAGGGAAGTTATGGTAATTTATATATTTTGAAAATCGGTTTTTTATAGTAACACTTTTTTCATTAACATAATTCAAAGTTGATGCAAGAACAGAAAAGATGTGTTGATTCGAGTCGAATCGATTGACCTTTAATATTAATACATTTTATTGAAGAGTAAGAAAGCTATGGTAATGCATAATATTTGAAAATACGGTTTTTTATAGTAAAACTTTTTTCTTCAACCTAATTTAAAGTTGATGCAAGA
Source organism: Andricus curvator (assembly GCA_932195095.1). Lineage (NCBI taxonomy): Eukaryota > Metazoa > Arthropoda > Insecta > Hymenoptera > Cynipidae > Andricus > Andricus curvator. Next base: position 17,609 of record CAKNYM010047064.1, on the reverse strand, counting down.
ATATAAAAGATTCCTTGGTTCGAAACGAATCGATTGACCTATAATATTAATACATTTTATCAAAGAGTATGGAAGATATTGTGATTTATATATTTTGAAAATCGGTTTTTTATAGTGAAACTTTTTTCACTAACATAATTCACACAGAAAAAAACAGAAGATAAACTTTACATCGATTTCCGACGAAAGATTCTTTGCAACAAAAATTAACTTCAAATGATAAACTTTACACAAATATCGGTTAAATTTTTTTTTGTTTTTCCCTGACAAATACATGTATTTTTTTGTTTTTAGGAATTGCAATAGGAGCATTTTGTGGTGTTTGTCCAAATTTGATCGTTGAATTTTTGTTTTATTTTCAGGAATTCTATACATTAACTTGATTATTGGACGTTAAATGAGATTTTGAATTTGATTTTAATCTAATTTAAAATTCTTAATTTTCAATAAAGATGTTTTATAACCAAATAGTTGAATTTCCAAACAAAAAGACGTATTTTCTTCCATGAAAGATTTTTCGGTTAAGAAAAAAAATATATTGTTGAACCTTTAACCAAACTAGCTGTGAATTCGATCTCGAGTGTTTCCACTTTGTTTGTATTTATAATTATATTGTGCTCATTTCACGAGCACTTTGCTTGCCGTTAGCAAATGTATTTGCTTCCTCATAGAGGAAGCATTAGTTATTTTTTCCAATAATAGACAAACTAAAGTCTTCATTTTGATCAATTTAAAAATAGAAATTAAAAAAAAATACAGAATTACAAAATAATACAAACAATTTTTGAAATACAAAGACAAATCAGACAAATCAAATTTTGAATTCGAAATGATAATTTTTCAAGCTGGAAAAGGAAAGGGAAAAGTTCTGTCGCAACCTATCCCTTTGCCAGCTTTATGATTTTTTTTTAAATTGTCAGAATTATTCTATTTGAAAATTTATTATAAAAAAATCTTTTCTATTCATGCGTCGTCAACTTTGAATTACGTCGATGAAAAAAGTTTTTCTGTTAGTAACAGATGATTCACATATTATAAATGAGCATAACTTCCTTAATCTTCAATAACGTGTATTAATATTATAGATCAATCGATTTTCCTCGAATCAAGGAATCTTTTCCGTTCTTGCATCAATTGTAAATTATGTTAGTGAGAAAGGTTTTACTATAAAAAATCGTGTTTTCAAATATTATGCATTACCATAACTTCCTTACTCTTCAATAAAATGTATCAATGCTATAGATCAATCGATTCGTCTTGAATCAACACAACTTTTCTATTCTCGCATCAACTTTAAATTATGAGAATTACAAAATTTTTAGTATAAAAATCGATTCTAAAAATATATACATTACCATAACTTCCCTACTCTTTAATAAAATTGACTAATATTGTACGTCAATCGATTCGTCTCGAAGCAAGGAATATTTTATATTCTTGCATCAACTTTGAATTATATTGAAGAAAAAAGTTTCACTATGAAAAACCGTATTTTCAAATATTATGCATTACCATAGCTTACTTACTCTTCAATAAAATGTATTAATATTATAGGTCAATCGATTCGTCTCGAATCAACACATATTTTCTGTTCTTCCGTCAACTTTGAATTATGTTAATGAAAAAAGTTTTAATATAAAAAAACGATTTTCAAAATATATAAATTACCATAACTTCCCTGCGCTTTAATAAAATATATTATTATTATAGGTCAATCGATTCGTCTCGAAGCAAGGAATCTTTTATATTCTTGCATTAACTTTCAATTATATTGAAGAAAAAAGTTTCACTATAAAAAACCGTATTTTCAAATATTATGCATTAACATAGCTTCCTTAATCTTCAATAAAATGTATTAACATTATAGGTCAATCGATTCGTCTCGATCCAAGGAATCTTTTATATTCTCGCATCAACTTTGAATTATGTCAATAAAAAAAGTTTTACTACAAAAAATCCGATTTTTAAAATATATAAATTACCATAACTTCCCTACTCTTCGAAAAAATGTATCAATATTATAGGTCAATCGATTCGTCTCGAACCAAGGAATCTTTTATATTCTTGCATCAACTTTGAAGTATGATGATGAAACAAGTTTTACTATAAAAAACCGATTTTTAAAATATATAAATTACCATAATTTCCCTACGCTTCAATGAAATATATTAGTAGTATAGGTCAATCGATTCGTCTCGATCCAAGGAATCTTTTATGTTCTTGCATCAACTTTGAATTATGTCAATGAAAAAAGTTTTGCTATAAAAAACTGATTTTTCAAATATTATTAAGTGCTCAGAAAAAATGCAACAAATATTTTTAGAAATCCTCCGGCCAGTTTCAAGATATAAGTCGGGAAAATAAGCCCTCCAAATTTCATCAATTTATCTGCGACCGTTTTCAAATGATCGTGTTCACAAAAAAGCGTGACATCCACACATCCACATATCCACACACACACACACATCCGGACATTTGCTTAGAACATTGTATTAGACATTTTTAAATTGGGGAAGGTTCAATTAAATAAATTTAAAAATTTTGGAAAATGTTACCATTACAAAGCTTCCTCTATGAGGAAGCAAAAGACGAATTTTCAACAGAAAAGTTGAATATTCATCCAAGAAAGATTTTCCAGTCAAAAAAGAAAAAAAAATTGTTGATGTTTCAAGTCAAAAAGACGAATGTTCTACAAAACAGTTTTATTTTTAACCTAAAAATATGAATATTCAATGAAAAAGTAAATTTTCAACGAGAATATTGAATTTTGAACCAATAAAAATTATTTTTTAACCAAATAATTGAATTTCCAAACAAAAAGAGGAATTTTCAATAAAAAAGTTGAATTTTTCATCCGTGAAAGATTTCCCTGTTGAGAAAGAAAAAATATTGTTAGTAGTATAGCTATGACAGTTCTGTGACACTTTGGTCGGTAAAACAGTGACCGGTAATTTACCGACAGGCGCTAATGGTTAGCTTCCGTGCTAAATTACCGACAGTCGTTTCCATATCCATAACCGATAGTGGTGTTCTCTACCATACCGGCAGAGTGAGACACAGGCAATGGAGCCACAGCAGTCGGTAAGACATCAACGCGCAAAGTTTCACTTTACCTACAGTCGTTTCCGAACAGACGGTCGATAAATGTGATCTCTGTTTTACCGCGAGAGTGTGACACCGAAGTTCAGATACATGCCACGGCGTCTCGTCGTGGGGTCTCCGGCCCATATTCAGTGGCGCGCAGACGTGAGATTCACCGCGCTCCCTATCCCGCTAGCGCATAGTGGGGACTTCTCTTTAAAAGCCCACATTCAGAGGCGTGAATTTCAATTCGCGTTGTGGTGAAATGTGAATCAGTGTGAAGTGAGAAGTGTCTAATGAATTGAAGTGTCTTACGAAAAGAGTGTTTCAAAAAATGTCAATGGTTGAGAAGAAGAGTGGTTCTGTGAAAATGTGAGTTGTTATTCGTGCAGTGATTCATGCAGTGAAAAGTGTTCTTCGTGGTGCTTTATGCTATTAATTGAATTTTATTGTGTGCGTGTGTGTGTGTGTTCTTAGATTTTAAAGAGATCTGGAGAGTCTGGTGAGGCTCATCGTCGTCGTCATCGTCGACACCATCCAACTCACGTTCCCGCTCACCATCACTGCTACCACAGACACCGCTACCATACATATCAGAGTGTACCGCTGAAAGATGCTGGTAAACAGAAACCGTATAAACGTGCTGCCGCTCCACTCCCGTCATCATCGTCACTGTACGCAGCTATCGTGAACGATGATCTTCGTTTATCAGATCTAAGCAGTGATGATGAAAAAAGAAGTGCGAGTAAAAGACGGAACATAGAAATAATGAATCCTACTTATCGCAAAATAACGCAGCCAGTTATTATAAGCGGACGTAAACCTGAAGGTGCATCAAATAAAAATAAGCAGATATATCGACGACTCCATTCAATATGACTCTGTGTGCTGACAGCGCCGTGTATGAGACTGTTCCCTATGCTTATAAACAGCGCATAGTCTCATACTGGGCTCTTTCAGCAGATAGACTCATATTGAATGGAGACGTTGATATATATATATATATATGTCTACTTTACTCAATCAAGCCTTGTTTCTTATGAGTAATGGTGGAGTGTGACTTTATCGAGACAGAAAAAAAACGCTTTTTATTTATCAAGGTAAATTGTAACAAGAAATTCAAATATTGCTTAATTTTTCAAATTGAGATTCTTTTTTATAGTCATATTTTATTTTCTAGCTATCATTAAAAAAAAATAGGCTGGATATTTAGATAATATACCGACGAAACATGGTAACTGAATAAAGAAATAAGTTTTTACCACATGGATAAGCATATGTTTATGTGATTTATTGAAGATGGAAATAAAAATATGGTTACAAAACAGAATCTGAATTTTGAAATAAGTCAATGAGAGGTCATTCCAATAATTTTGTTACTGTCTTTGATTGTGGTAGTGAAGGGTGATCCATCTGCATCATTACAATCACAAGCAACTCCTGATACATCGCTCGTAAAAAGGCATGATATTAGACCTCAGTGCTGCTGCTGTAAATCGTACCATCAAAATGATCCTCGTTTCCACTTGAAAACAATAGATCTTCCTTTACCTCGATTTAGGACTAGAAGACAAGAAATAGAAGAGATTTTACAGGTTAAAGTCTATGTGATATATATATATATATATATATATATATATATATAGCCTAGTATATAGTTTTTTTAACTCTATCAATCATAGATGTCAGCAGATGCAGCTTACGACCCTTTGCGTCCTGGTTATTTGGAACAATCACTACCCTCATTACCATCTTCAGCTAAGACATCAACTTCTGAGAAAAAGGTGGAGTCTAAAAACGATTGAATATTTAAAAAATATTCGAAATTTGTGAAAGAAAAATTAATAATAATTTTTTTAAATTTCATGCATGTAAGATTTGATACCTAATATAAGAGTATTAAATAAAAATGTTTAATCTTTCACTTTAATGGTTGTATTATTCATTATGTTTACGTTGTATTTGTTTTGCAAAACGTGCACAATACTTTCAGGTATAAAAAACTATAAATTGATCCTCCGATTCAACAACAACAATTCTTGAACCAAATCTTTTATAAACTTTTTGAATCTGCGAAACGGCATACATTCTTTCTTTAGTAAGTACCCACAGATAAATTATTGATTGGAGTCTATCCTCTTCAAGATGCACCTTCTACAAAATTTGTTTTTGAAATGTGTCCTTAGTTATATGATGAAATGAAGTCACCAGAAACTCTCTTTTTTTTTATATAAACCTTATTCTATTTATTGCTAATACACACGCAGTAGATAGGTTTAAAATATAACATTTAAGTATGTAGAAAAGATGACATTTATTTTTAGACAAATATTGTCACAAATACATTTTTCTCAGGAAGATATTTTAGTGCTCATATTCAAATTCAAAATGATTGTAAGGTCCTCCAAGGTAGTGAAAGTAAAGTTTCTTTTTCTTAACTGCTTCCTCCATCTTTTCAAATTTATCCTCCTCTTGTGTGTTCTCGGATGCTTCCTCAAAGACTTTCATGATTCTACCAGGCAAGAATACAGAAAACTGATTGTCCAATTCAACCACAATCCTATTACCATACTTTGTTCGTACTTTTCGAATCTTGAACACACCATACTTCTTCTTCACAGTCAGTTCCGATAGTTTTTTTGTAGGTAGGACCCCATCCATTCGACCAACTGCGTTAATCTTTTTAAGATCCATCTTCTCTAAACGCTTATTTAACTTTTTTCACAAGACGTTTGCACTGCACTTTGTTGAATGAAACCACTGTAACCTGTCGCTGCTCTTATAGTCCATTATCCCACTCTTTAAACATTACCCCACTCGTTGCACATGCGCACAAATCTTCTAGATGCTTGAAGAAAATTAAACTGTTGAGTTATAGTATTGGCACTCAGTATAAGTAATGACTGTAAAATTTAATTGTTAATAAAATTATTATTTATTATGTAGCAACATTTATCAATAATAATCATAAAAGTAATAGTTAGAAATTTGAAAAAATTGTGTATTTGACATGACTAATGGTTAACTAGTGGATAGGTTTAAAAGTAATGAACACTTTTATTACCGTTAGTTATTTTTTTTTTATTCATTCAAGAAAAAAGACCTAACCTATTTTTACAAAGTAAAATCTTAACCTAATTTGTTAAAAGAAACATTATGAAAACAGGAATTCGAACTTATTATAAAAGTCTTTGAGCGTTGTATTTTTCAAACAAGTGTCTGTAGTATCTACACCTTTAGTCACATCATCAGCATCATCGTCGTCAGCACTGCTTCCAGCATAAATCCTGATGGTTGGCTGATCCTGAGGAGTCAAGAACCAGGTCTTGAGCGTCAGGACATTTCGGACAGCGCAGTTGTGATTCCAGAACTGGGTATGATGATTACACGTGACGGAAACTGCATTGTGTAATTTCTTTAGCGAAGGACAGCCCAAATCTTCCAAATTGCGTACATTCAGCCCAAACTCGTCAAACCATTTCTTCTTTTCAAGTCCTTTGACGTAAATAGCACAAGCACCAAGTAGTATATCTTGAATTATAGGTCTTACTTCCTCGTAGGGTATGTCACCAGAAGTCCACCCGATACCGTGATAATTGCGCGTCAGCCACAAATTTTCGCTCTTGTATCGAGCAGGCAGAGAGTTCCAATAGCAGGGAGGTTCAAAGAGGTAGACTAGAGGTTGAGCCTCTTCCTGAAGGGGAACTATAGCCAATTCCTTGAAGATGAACTGGTTGTTGGGCTTCTTGAAGCCTTGCACGTCTACAATGAACTCCATTTCGACCAAAACTGAATTCTCTTACTAAAATCATCTACTTTATACCTTTTCTCCCCACAACCACTAACATTACCCCCACCACTATCATCTTAAATCAACTTCTTCACACTACCACTCAGTGGCTGGTACTGAATCATACGGTCATGTATAATTAGACAGTAGGCTGCAGTTTCAGCGGGAAAATTGTCTGCAGATTCAAATTCCAAACGAACGTCCACTGAGGTCTGTTTGAGAAACTCATTTTGTTTTGAGCAATCAATGACACTGAGAGGAGCGTATTCTTTGAAATCACTTTTCTTCAACATTGGTTCAGGCTCTTTACCATAGTACGCTGCCTGAAAGTTTGCATACATCTCATACAGTAGTGCAAACTGATTATGGCCAAAGTCCAGATTTAAATTACCATACGGATAGTACTGTGAATTGAGGAATAACTTGACATTGGTTATATTGCAGTGATCGAAGCGATTAGCATATCTGGCTAGCCTATCCTTTCTACCTGTCTGGAAACCCAGTATAACATAACGTGGTTTTTCTAACTGAGTTGATGTTTTCACAGTCCATATATGTCTTGTGGTGGTGGGAAGCATGGGGTATTCATACAATTCCCATGAGCGAAAACTCATAGTTGTGAGAAAATCTTTTCCAATAACGTTCAGCAAATTTATCTTTTGCTCATCCGAAGCTATTACATATGGTATCATCCACTCTACTTTATGAATTGAGATCTTGAATTGCTCTTCGTTTCCTGGCGCTTGTCGTGCTTGAACAACAGCATTTGAGTCACTGCGTGATCTTGTCAGGATAAGTTCATGCTTTGCATTAACAACGATCTTTCGATAGTCTTCAGCAAATCCTAGGATCATACTGAGTGGTATAGTGACATCAAAGTATCCCTCATCATTGGAAAGACGTTTTGTTCCTTCCGGCATGTCGAGCCATCCGGCATTCTCTATAAAATAACTTTGTCCAGGAGCAAGTGAGATGTAGCCCTTTATGGTGCTAGTGAGACCGACGTTCTTGCAGCGATCAATCTCAATACCATTGAGTTCATAGCGAACTTCATCAAACAGATAGCAGATGGCATTGCTCACTAGTGCTGTACTAGCAACAGCTGTAACCCCATCAGGCCTTGTTAGTCGTCCATACACATGCAGTGAACTCTTGCTGGGTAGTACACACAAATCTTGATGCTGGACAGCAATTCGAATTTCATCACTGTTGTTGAATGATGATGATGCATAAGGCTGATGTGCATGAATCTCATAGTGAGCTATAGACTCATCAAATCTCACTGGTGCTTGAATGTTTAGTATTTCTTCCATTTTTATTGCAACAAAAGGAGATGATCAATATCTTGAATGGACGTTTCAGTTTCTTTTTCCACGTGGTTTGATCTTTAGACCAAGCTGTTCCAGAAAGAGCACGTTCTGAGGTGTTAGCTCCTTGCGCGCTGATTGAAAACTGGTTTGCATTCGACATGTTGACGCTCTTATATAGACTCCTTTGGGATTGTAAACTATACCCATTATGATGATGATTTGACATGCAGTCGTATTGTTATCACCTCTCCTCGGAAATTCACCAAGTCACCGTCCTGATCAACTATGCGGAGCTGAATTTGATGTATTGTCTTCACGGCGATTGGAAGGTAAATGACGTGTGACGGCACTTCAACGATCTTATATCCTGGTGGTACAACAGGAAAGAATTCATGAATCGTGTGCACTTTGCGATTATTTATGTAAGCTCCAGTGGTGATATTACACTCAACTCGCAGAGCATTCACTTTGAGAATAGCCACAGGTAGATCAGAAGTATGAGTCTTATTGGCTTCGAGAACACGTGGAGCGAATCCCAACAATCGTGCAATAGAATCGTGAGGTTGAAAGTTCACTTTGCGATCACACTTGATCTCGCTGCGCAATGTGTTATTATTTGGCTTGATGTTTATTGTAATTCCATCAATTGCTAGAGCTTTCTGGACATAACTCTCAATGTCTTCAATCTCATAGCTGCCAGTAGGTATGGTCACTACTCGTTCACCAACATAGATTTTATTCTTTCCAGTGTCAACGTTAGGAATCGCATTAAATGTGAGCATTTCAACGAGTCCAAGTACATAGTTCTTATGAGGAGAGAGTTCTATTGGTGGAAAATACTCTGAGTCTAGCACAGAAGAGTTTCCTGTTATCGTGAGAGTAAATGATTCTTCCATGATGGTGTTTTTCTCTGTACTGACTCTAGTCCATTCATTACATGTTCTTATATAGACAGTATTTGTCTTTTATATGTAGTTGTCCAGATAGAAATTTTAAGCACAAGTGTCCACATTCAACACTGTCATAGTCCTGATATCTGTCATGATTGTACTTTATCACGCTACCAACACCTAGGTAATCTACGAGATCCAAAGGTGGACGAAGATTACCGAAACTGTCAAAGTATAGGACTTGATCACCGATCTTTCTATAACTTACCCAGTGGGTACCAGGGCCGTGGCTATCATCAAGATTAACAATAGCTGACTCGATTTGGTGGGGTCCCATTACTGGCAGTTGATTGCGCATAAATACTCCACGAAAATGTGGAATCTTTAGAGCTTTAGCATACTTGAACAGATCGGTATCAGTGAGTGCATGGTGAGGTAGCTTCACTGCAAGTTTTTTGACCCTGGTCTTAGACGAAGTCCCTGTCCTTTTCGGTAAGGTTTCATATGAAGACCTAATCCTTTTCTATAGGGTTTGAGGTGTAAACCTTTTCCTAGAGCAATAGCCTCCATTGCATTGTTATGACGTTGAGCTTCTGCCAGTTGTTGCTTGGCTGCGCTAGCATCATTTACCGCCTTAGCTACACCTGCTGCTCCACCAGTGAGAGCTCCAAGTGCACTAAGTCCAGCAAAAATTGGAATCAGTGGCAAAACACCACCGACTTTCGAAGGGATTGGTAGAACACGTGGATTTTGCACTTGATGTTTATCGCCTGCTCTTTTGACGGCTTTCTGTGCCCCTCTGATTGCAGACTTGATGGCCACTTTTGCATCACTACTTCTTTTCATTGCTTTCTTAGCCGCATTCACAACCTTTCTGAATGCTATCAGTTTATTTCTTGCAGCTGGTTTCTTTTTCACACTAGGTTTCCTCTTCTTTGAACTGGGTTTCTTAGTCAGCCCCATACCGAGTTTCGCTTTGGCATTCATGATGTTAGTTATTGCTAGTGCTGCCGCTTTCTCGCCAATTCCAGCGTCTTTAGCAAAAACGCGCTTCCAGGCTTTACTAGCTAGTACACGATCTGCAGCGTTTCTCACATCAACGTTTTCACGATTTCGCGAGTATGCAATGTCGTGTTCTTTACACGCAGCGTCTAGAGGATTGATACCGGGATCACCTCTAGCAAGTCGTTCGGCTAGCTTAGTACCTGGACTTTGTTCACTTTATGGTGCACAATCATTCTTCACTGAATGGAGGTTAGCACGCAACTGACCTGGAAGCTATATAAGCGCTGTATTTATAGCTTTCACAGCAGTTGATAGCAAGATGCGGTTCAAGACACAACCTATTAAACTTCCGGTTTTTAATATTGATACCCTCGTCCAATCAAAAAAAAAGTATAGGGTGAAACGACATGGTAGCCTTCTACCAGACAGCATTCGCGCAGTGTTTTGTGGACCATCAAATTGCGGCAAGACAAATGCATTACTTGCCCTAATCTTACACCCAAACGGATTGAAATTTGAAAGTGTCTACGTCTACTCGAAATCCCTCAAACAACCAAAGTACAAATTCTTGGAACGGGTGTTGAATGATGTAGATGGAGTTGAGTACTTTCCCTTCAGTGAGCATGAAGAAGTAATACCACCAAGTGAAGCTCAACCAAATTCGGTAATTGTATTTGATGATGTTGCCTGTGAGAAACAGGACAATATTCGAGCCTTTTTCTGTATGGGCAGACACGCTCATGTTGACAGTTTTTACTTATGTCAAACTTACGCTCGAATACCTAAACATCTGGTTCGAGATAACGTCAATCTATTGATACTTTTTAAGCAGGATGAGAAGAATTTAAGACATGTGTATGACGATCATGTGAACACTGACATGAGTTATTTACAATTTAAAGACTTATGTGCATCATGTTGGAATACTGAGAAGTATGGATTTGTTGTCATTGATAAGGATAGTGAGCTCAATAAGGGAAGATACAGAAAAGGTTTTGACTGTTTTATCTCTCTATAAATATATGTCATGTAGTAGAAATGATGTCATTATAAATTGACACATCAACACGTCAACATGTCAAAGTTTCACAAAGAGAAGGAGGTGCTCCGTCAAATTGCTAAAGCTAGTGAGGCGATTCGGCGTAAACATCGATTGCTCAAAATGGGTAAAGAAGCCACTGAAAAAATAATGAGTGAAACGTTCAAGCCAATCGTCATGCCATTGCAGAAACTGGTTGATATATCGAATCCATCAGTCAAGAAGGAAGTTCAACAAAATGAGCTTGTAAAGAAAAAAGATCAGGAGGATGAGCAGGAGGAAGGGGAGGATGAGTGGGAAGAGGACGACGATAATGCTTCCTTTATGACTGCTGATGCTGAAGGAGAGCAAGATACAACTGTGCGTCAAGAAGATGCAGTGCCTGAGCCTGCTGATAATTACGAGTATTTAACAAACAAATTTCTCAGGATGCTGCAACAAAATAGGAAGCAGTATTTGGATATGGTTTATGGTGTGCGTAAACTCAATGATGGCAGTCTTTTTATTGGTGACAAACCCATTAGTTTTGAGGCACAATATATCAATGTTGGTGGTAAACAGTATCTGAAAACTGTTGGTCTGCTGGAACTTTTGTTTAAACAAAATCCAGAAGAATCCCACATAAGCACTGACGATCGAAACAATTATAAGGAAATTTTGATTGCTACAAATGCACACAAGAAGCGATACAGTTCCAGTGAATCCATTCGCACCAGCAACAATAATAAGTACAAGAACTTTATTTCAAAATTGTTTAACGTATCACGCAGACGATCATCCAAAGGTGGAGGTTCCCTGCCACAGTATATGGTAGCAAGAAAAAATGTTAGGACTGACTATGTCTACTGGGACGACCCTAATGAACTAGTTGATCGTCTTCGTCTACTCCTAGCGTCTCAGGCAGCAGGCAACCCGAGTCACAACAATGAAATCATATCAATCATTGAGGAACTGCGGGAAGCTGAAATCATATATTAGGAGGGTACTCATAACGCTTTCGTTAGTATTACGATGAGTATCGACGTGTTTGGACGTCATCTGGATCGAACCGCTGCAGGAAGCCGTGGGCCGCCTGGTGTTGGATTCAAGATTACCTCTGACGGCCATTACGACGTAGATGGCAAGAGAGTTTGTAACGTTAGTGAGGCCAAAGAGCAATACGACGCAGTCAATTTGGGACTTGTACAGCGCATTGTAGAAAACGAGATACGTACAGTGTATCAAGTGACATCATCTATGGGAACAGAGATTGACAATAATAATTTGATGATACGTTTACTTGAAGAATCAATCAACGAAAAACTTAAAAATCTGCAGATTGACACCCAACAAGATTTTTCAGTCCCTAACACTGAACGCATTGCTCAGTTGGAAGCTCGATTAAACGCACTCGAGAATGGACAAGGAGAAATTGGCAGTAGTCACAGAACTGCATAAACCTGCTAGGAAGAATTATCCACGTCGTCGCGTGCAAATGCGTGGCATAGACGAGACGTGGCAGGCAGATTTGGTTGAAATGCTACCCTATGCCCGTGAGAATAATGGATACAAGTATTTACTTACCGTCATAGATATTTTCTCCAAGTACGCCTGGGCAGTTCCTGTTAAAAGTAAGAGTGGACCAGATGTCACTTCAGCAATGCAATCTATACTAGTGCAGGGTCGTATACCAAAAAACTTACACACTGATGAAGGTAAAGAATTTTATAATTCACATTTTAAAAATCTTATGCAACGATATAGTATCAATCTCTACTCAACGCATAGTAATCTGAAGGCGTCAATCTGTGAAAGATTTAATCGCACGCTTAAGAACAAGATGTGGCCACAATTTAGCTTAAGAGGTAACTATAAGTGGATAGACATTTTGCCTACTCTCATCTTCAAGTACAATAATACGAAACATCGATCAATCGGTATGAAGCCAAAAGATGTTACTACCGAGGATGAAGAGGAGCTGATGCAACGCTTAAAAAAACTGCGAAATATACCGAGGAGAAGACCAAAGTTCAAAGTTGGTGACAAAGTTCGAATCAGCAAGCACAAGCACGTTTTTGAGAAAGGATACACTCCCAACTGGACAACAGAGATATTCACTGTGGATCAAGTTATGCTTACGAATCCAGTGACGTACAGGCTCAAAGACTATCAAGAACAACCCGTTTCTGGTGGATTTTATGAGCAAGAACTTCTCAAAGTTAAACATTCAGACGTATACCTTGTGGAAAAAGTAATCAAGAAACGTGGTAACAAAATATTTGTAAAGTGGTTAGGTTTTGACAGTTCACACAACAGCTGGGTAGATAAATCAGATATGTAATCAACTTTGTGCAATGTTGAATCAACTCCGTGCAATGTGAAACCAATGATGAATCAATGTTGAACCAACGATGAATCAATGCTGAACCAACGATGAATCAATGTTGAACCAACGTTGAATCAATGATGAATCAACAGCGATTGAATGTTAAACTAAATTATGAGATTTATAGTACTAAGTCTACGCTTGTGCTAACTATATGTGAGATTTTTGATGAATAAAAAAGCAATTCATATAAATATATTATGTTTTTATTCAGTATAACCCTCAGACCTACTTTATTGACAATTATTTACAACTTAAACCTAATCTTTTACCAGAAGATCTAGCAATTCTTCGTCACTATCACTCAAGACATCATCGACATCCATTGCACTGATTCTATAATGCCCCCATGCGAGGGTGTCTGTACTGTTTGGGAGTAAGTATCGCTTATCGTCATAAGGACTTAGTGCAATCTTTTGTTGTTCAATAGTTTCGACATTGTGTAGTCTTGACCTGATTACATATTGCGTTCTAGATTGGATACTCCAATTTCGCAAGCATTCGGTGTAATCATCAAAGGTAATACTTTTCTTTACAACAGCTGCTTTTACACCTTTGGCTTTTTTAACAAAGTCCTCACCATTGACACGGATACTATACATCTTACTTCGCAAACCAACAAATTCTGTAATTATTTCACCATTACATTCATCTTTCATCAAACCCAAAACTTTCTTGTTTCTTTGCGGCATTCCAAAAATATTGTCCCGAGGGTAATCTGAAGTGTCGAATTGTTGAGTATTCTTTTTCATATCTTCTTTCATGTCAGCATAAATGTCCTGACACTTCACTTCATATATTAAACTGTCCGTGTCAGTGTACAAGAGTTTGCAGTTGTTACGATATTTTTTACGCATGTAACCGTAGTGAAAATCATAAATTAGGATTTTAGACACATCCAGCACTGTCAGACCCACATAGATTGGCTTA